>HE670931.1:49567-63974 GCA_000313835.2 Heliconius melpomene melpomene
CCCATCTCTACTAATGTGTAATGGTTGCGTTCCCGCATACCTCATGCATTGATTGATCTCATATAGGTAATACAAATATAAGATTTATTTTATTACGTAATAATACTTTTTTTTTTTTTCTAAACAATTTTAAAAGTTGATTTTCTGTTTTATTTAAAGTAAAAAAAAAATTGAGGCTCAATTCTCAACACATTTTCTTATTTTTCTTAATGCATAATCCAACTAGTAAAATATAGTCAGTCGCAGATATTGATCGTGTGTTAAGAAAAAATACAAATATTGCTTTGAACGTAACCTAAATGCTTATTTATACATTACTAATACTCACATTTGGTTATTCTATTCTATCTTCCTCCTGGCATTAATCCAGGGTCTCGCCTCTTGCTAAACCTAGTTTCTGCTAAGCCTACTTACTGTGGAACCTTTAAACGTTCTTTTTCTTATATATAAATTTAATTAAGAGGCTGATTTTTTACAATAAAATGTTAACTTTGTCTATGTTTCGGACGGTCTCTAAATTGGATAGTAAAAAAATATTGTTCCTTTAATTACCAGAATGCTCGCTAATAACGTGTTACGTTGACCGTTTAATGGCTTTTGGCCTAAATTAAAGATGTTATCAACATTTTTACTATTTAATCAGAAAATTGCAGCATTACTTTTAAATTTTTGTATAGTACTCAATTACTTGTCATTTATTAAAATTATTGTATTTTGTAATATATTTTGAGTGTTATTCGCGTACTTTATTTAACAATAATTAATTCAAAAATGTCTGTTTTTTATTTCATTTTTCTTAGGTAGACACTTTTAAAAATAAAGTATCTTATATGGTTCTTATATGGTTTTCTATGTATACAGGAAAAAGTAATTTTATATCAAAATAATATTTTAGGAAGCAGTCGCGTACGGGTGGGAGGTACCCTCATTGCAGCAAGTCAAAATAAACTGGGCAGAACTAACACAAGCCGTACAAAATCACATCAAATCAGTTAACTGGGTAACTCGGGTCGACTTAAGGGAAAAGCAGATTGAGTACATCAATGGACTTGGTGAATTTAAAGATCCCCATACGATTATTGCAACTATGAAGAATGGGAGCAAGAAGGAACTTACGGCTAGGAATATAGTCATAGCTGTCGGTGGAAGACCTCATTATCCAGATATTCCTGGAGCCAAGGAGTACTGTATCAGCAGTGACGATATTTTCAGTTTGAGCCATCCTCCAGGCAAGACCCTCGTCGTTGGTGCTGGATGTAAGTATTCGAATTTCTTTTATAGCTGTACGCTATACTAGAAGGTAGGCACAGGGAACCCAGTGCTACGACACTATGATCCCTACTTTTCGAGGCATTGTATATAGTGTGGCGGTATTTAACGCCGCGTTTTGTCTTGTTACTAGAGCTAGGAAATTAAAATGTTAAATAAATTTAAAATGTCATGGCCCTTTTTAGTTAAAAGGTTAGTTCATTCGTAAGTTATTTTGTTCACTCAATGCTTTATAAAGGTTACGGGCGATCGATTTCGTATGACGTCTGTTTAATTAGTGAGCGAGTCTTTTAGTTTTTTAGCAAGTTTTTTTAGTTTTATGACGGAAATTATTTTATAACGATAGGTATAAATTCGTACTGCTATTTCTTTAGATATTTATGTATAAGAGTAACTTAAATACTCAAAATTTCCGTCAACGTTTTAAAAATTTATGTGCCGAAAAGAAACTGATTTTTTACTTAAATTTCTTACTTGAAGTAAAAAACGATTATCAATAAAATAAAATAAACAATATAATGTTAACTCATTATACTTCTTTTAGATATCGGCCTAGAATGCGCTGGTTTCCTCAACTCCCTAGGCTTCTCAGCCACAGTGCTCGTCAGGTCTGTTCCTCTAAGAGGCTTCGACCAGCAGATGGCAAGTCTCGTGACTATCGAGATGGAGGACAAAGGTGTTAAGTTCCATCACAGAGCTATCCCACTGTCGGTGGAGAAACTTGAGAATGGACAGTTGAAGGCCAGGTGGATTAATACGGAGACTAAGGAACAGTTAGTATTGATTGTCTTTGATTTTTTTAGTTTCACGCTGTATCCCGCCTATAAAAGGTTAGTCAGATGGAACCCAATGCTAAGATACTCCGTTCCCCACGCCCTGACATATTGGAGACATTGCGTGTTGACTGGCTGAACTTAACGCCGCGCCTTGAATTGTTACCAGGGCGTGGAAATGAAAATTTTAATTAATTTACACGCTGTGCCACTACAACACGTCTGGCCACTCGTTTTTCGATTGCTTTGTATTTTTCATTAGAATTTAATTTGAATGATTTTATTATTTTGAAAAAGTATATTTTAAATTTTAGTAATTTTAATTATAAATTTTGCTTTTATAACTAACTGATTGTCCTTTAAAAGTTTGTTGCTCTACCAAACAAAACTAAGAGAATGTTGAAATGTATATACTTCAAATATGAGCACATTACTTATATTTTGCTATATTTAAATATGTAATCTCTAACTAATAGAAGCGAAGATGTTTTCGACACAGTGCTCTTGGCTACGGGACGTTACGCGCTCACTGAACAACTCAATCTTAAGGCTGCTGGAGTAAATGTGAGTTATTTTTCTTCTAAATAACCTATTTAAAAAAATAACCTACATAAATAGATTAACAGATAAATTTATATTTCATATTATGAGAGTGGGCATTAAACTTACTACCTACTTGTTTCTTGTGTTTATTACATTTTATTATGACATTATTATTTAATTAATAATTTTATTAATAAATGTTATTATATAACATTTCAGTCACTATCAGAACACGGCAAGGTAATAGCCGAAACAGAACAAACAAACGTGCCCCACATCTATGCAGTGGGTGACGTCCTCGAAGGGAGGCCGGAACTGACGCCGGTCGCGATACACGCCGGGAGACTGTTGGCGAAAAGGATGTTTGCCGGGGGTTCCCAGCAGATGGACTATGAGAATGTGGCAACCACTGTGTTCACCCCGTTAGAGTATGGTTGCGTGGGGTTGAGCGAAGAGGTTGCTAGCGAAAGGTGAGGGTTCTATTTCAGTTTTACATTTTTTGCCTTAAATCTCCACTACATAATTATAAGATAATCGCTAAGAATTTTAAGACTTTCCCGTTACGTTATAAATTTTATGCTTTCTCAAAAAAAAATCTTTGTAATAGCACCTGAGATAAAAAATATCTATATATATGTCTGCGATTTCGTTTTTCCCTATATTGTAAATCAGTGTCGGCTATCTAAATATTTATCGTATAGATTTGTAGATAACATTAGATAATATGTAAATATCTTATCAGATTATGACGTTGATATTATTTCTATTATCAATTTAACGTTTGACCTTTAGTTGTTGTGTAGTAATTGTATATGAACATAAAGTTAAAGGAATTAGAATTAGTGCTTGTAATAATATCTATGAACGGAAACTTGTCATGCCAGGGGGAGGAGATGAAAATATTTTTTCCCTCGAGTGGGAATTGAACTGCCAACATTTACATACATCAAAGAATGCCCCATTGTGGCATGATGATTTCTAAATAGAAGATTTTTAGGACATCATTTTAAAATTTTCGTTTCTTTTTTCATCTTTAACTAAGATATTTTTATCATAAATATGTCTGGCAATAATTAGATTGCTTAAAAAATGATATTAACTATTAAGAACTAACTTCAATTAATTTTCTTTTTTTTTCAGATTCGGTGCTGACAACCTAGAAGTGTACCACGCGTTCTACAAACCAACAGAATTCTTCATACCCCAAAGAAGCATTCGTAACTGTTATTTAAAGGCTGTAGCCCTAAGGGAAGCCCCGCAACGTATTCTGGGACTCCACTTCGTGGGGCCAGTCGCTGGTGAAGTAATTCAAGGGTTCGCTGCCGCTATTAAGTAAGTTGTCTTAATTAGCCTTACCCTTTTTCCCGCATATAGCAACTTAGGCAGGAGACACACTACATTTTCCGCTCTCCACCTCAATTTGAGAGTTTAGTGGTTGAAGCGATGGACCACCGACTTGTAAGATAAGGAGGATTCAATTTCCACTCTCATCAAAAATTATATGTGGAGAATTTTTAATGGCTTTTTATGTGTTACCGGTACAATAGTCAATATTATTTCCCGTAATTGAAATATGTATATTTTATTTCTTTACTGTAACTTAGTTTTTTACGTATAAAAGTTTATGAAAACTTACACAAAAACTTTATAAAAAATATTAATACTAGATTAATGATAGAGAATTTAAATCGATTTTTATTTTATTTTACATATTTTAGCGACATTGCATGTCATTGAAACCTAAGAATAACTACACCAATAAAAAATATAACGGAAAAATAACAATAAAAAAATATATTAACAATCCCTGGTAGCAATTAATCTCAAATAATAAATATATTGCTTTTTTACTTTAAATAATTCCAGATGCGGTATAACAATGGAACAATTAATCAACACGGTGGGTATTCACCCAACCATAGCTGAGGAATTCACCCGTCTCAACATAACCAAGCGCTCTGGCAAAGACCCCAACCCTGCTTCATGCTGCAGCTAAACTATAAAAATACTTCTAAAAATCCTAGCCTTTATATAATATGTCTGTCATTGTTACCACCAGTAAAATAGCTTAATAAAATATGTCTGTCAGTGTTGCCACTATTAAAGTAGATTAATTAATATTCGTTTATGTGAATTGGCATTGGCACTATATTTCATTGTGTGTGCTTTTGTTAATATGAATGTTGTTAGGCTGTAACGTTTTGTATTCCAAATTTGAAAATGTATGTAATTGTCTTAGATTAATTTCTTATTTTTATATTATCTGTTCTATTGAATGTACTCAATATATGTTAAAAATTAAAAACTATTGTCATACTCTTCGTTTGATCTGTAGACATGTTATTTAGAATAGGACTATAATTAGTTTTTGAATTTGGAAAACAATTGAAATACATGCCTTTCCACTATTAAATGATTTTTACATATTGCACTGCATTAATTATAAATATGAAACTTAACTAAATTAATGAGAACACTACTCATACAATTGTAGTGCTTAAATTTGATAATTATTAAATTAAATGTTAAAAAATTGATGTTATTTCTTACTATATGTATTGATTTTTTTTAAATTGTTGTAGTTTTGCACCTCACAAATAAAAAGGGCATTTATTTAGATGAAGACTATCACAAACTAAAAATGAGTGCTTTATATTATTCCATATTATAACTTGCCTATAATTTTGTACACAGATAAAAAATATTATTATAAGCAATTATTTATGATACAGAACAAAAAGTGAGACTAATATTCTATTTAATAAAGAAATTTAAAACTTTTCGGTGCTGTTTTATCATCTTGCCTTATTTTAAAAGACATTTAGAAATTGAATAAATTATATGTACGTTACGATATACAGTATTACGTTAGTCCTTTCATTATAACCTCCCAGCACATTAATTTTGTCAATATTGATTTAAACCAATAAATTGATATATTTTTTAAATATATTTGTATTTATTAATCTACCTAAGATTCCATTTTACATGATTTTTGACGGAGTCGAGGCGCAGGGGCGTTACAAAATGTGACTAAACGCGATAGGTTGCGGGTTCGATTCCCACTTCATGAAATGAAATAATTAATGAAATATCTAATGTTTTTATTCCTTTGCTCTGCCTGCAGACTTTGGCGGAAAATTGGGAAACGGAGTGTGTTAACACTAGGTTCTCTCTGCCTACCTTGCAGGGCTGACATCAAATTTAACAATGTTTTTCCTTATAACTATTACAGTATAATTAAGTTTTTACCAAAAAAAAACAAACTCTCAATTTTGACTGGATCCCATAATCGAAACCTAACCAAATTTTCCTTGAAGTGTATCCTTTCAAATAAAAAATCGGATTAAATCGAAATCGGTTGGCGCGACATTGACTTATTCGTCTATTTGTCGCGCACATACCTAATGCAAATTTAAGACTTATGTGATTTTCTCATAGATACCATTACAGACACGGACCTTTCAAATAAAAAAAAATATCAAAATCAGTTCACACGTCACGTTCACAAGTCAAAAGTTATAAGGTAACAAACATTAAAAAAACAGTTGAATTGATAACCCCCTGTTCTTACAGAAGTCGGTTAAACAATAGACCTATCTGTAAAAAAAAATACAGTTGAATTGGTAACCTCCTTTTCTTCCAGAAGTCGGTTAATAATAAAACCGTAATCATTGATGGCATCTATTAATGTAATAGAACCTAAAACAATTATTTTTTTAAAATTTTGTCTGTTTGTCGGTTTGTCTCTCTGTCTGTGCGTTTATTCACGCTAATCTCAGAAACGGCTCCACCGATTTAAATACAATTTTGTAAAATATTTTAACATTGTTTACTATTGTATTTTGCCCAACTTTCCTTAACATTTAGTGTTTGTTTTATTTCAATCGGTTCATAAATAAAAAAGTTTGGCGATACAAAGAATTGCTTCGATATTATTATGAACTAGCTGAAACTTTAGCTACCAATGCAAGGATAATGTCTTTAAAATAATAATGTTATTATTATTAGATCACGAAAGAAATTCCGATGAGTCAATAAATAATTGTGTAGTAGGTACTAGTAAGTACGCGCATAAATCAATTGTGTACGAAGCCGCGAGCTGGTCGCGGAGTTTTAAATAAAAATTGTTTTATAAAGCTACAATTATATACATTACGACAAATCAAATTATTTCAAGTACTTACTTAAATCGAATGATATATTGATTTTTATCGGTTGCGTAGGTTACGTAGGTATATATTTTTAAATTTTCGTCATGTAAGTAAGTACTTATCCGATAACATCTTTTATACAGAAATATTCTGATTCAAAGATGTTATCGTTTTTCTTATCATCAGTTTGATATTTATCTATTATTTTCACGAGACGAATCTTTTACTTCAGATTTTTCCAGCTTAGTTTACTTATTAGAGTTTTTAAAAAATATCTTAAGCTGACATTTAAAAAGGCAAAGATCACTTTTGGTCTTTTGACTATTCGTAATTATTCATTCCGTCCTCATAATATTCCTAATTTAAATATTTTTGCAAGTCATTTCATTTCATGATTATCTGACTCAAATAAGTAATAATTAAGGAATAAATTAATTTTCACGTACATTTATAGACTGATGAATCAAAAACAAATTGTACGTAATATACCTAGGTGTACCTATGCTTTAAAATAAAATGTTGCTATAGGAGAGTGTTTAAGGAAATCTTAGATATTTGAGCTTGTGATACTTATAGGTTCCTAATAAGTAACCAATGATTCAAAAAGGGCAGAATGTGCGACGCAGAGCAGGGGCGGAGTAAGGCCTAGCCGACATAGGCAACTGCCTATGGTCCGTAATTTTTGGGGCCCGAAAATTAGGTTTTTATTTTTTTTATGTTGTAGGTACTTAATTCTTATTAATATTTAACAGAAAAACATAAATGTATACTAATTTTTCCTTTTTTCTTAGATTCCGATAATTAAATAGAACATATTACATATATCATTTAAAATCGAAGTACCAAACGCAAAGTAAGTATGTGTCAGACATAAGGGCTAGGAATTATAATGTTGTCTAGGGGCCTGTTTTAGCCTTAGTGCGCCACTGACGCAGAGTGAGACATCATAACGGAGTGATAGTGAAGCGCTATATTCTGTCGACATCACATGACGCAAGACATGCGTGTAATATTTATGCAAGTCATTCAACGTTCTGATCTTAAAACTGATTCAACTGAACGCATTTCTGTGGACTCATGGATGATAAACAAATTGTATCAATTATAAATATCTAATCACAAATCAAATATGTATCTATATTTTAATATTTTTTTACATATCCAAAATGATATTTAATATTTAAAAGCATCATTTCTAAATTTTACAATATACAGTGCAGGAGATACGTAGAAGAAAAAAGCCTAAGAACTATCTCTAGAATAAGATTCTATAATGGATTGATTTATTCTCGACAAGTTGTTACATTTAGGTCAATATTGGTACTCAACTCAGGTTTAATTTATCCACTTTATTCAGAACGCAGCAGATAGATAAGGGATCAATATTAATTTAATATTTTTCTTTTTTTTACGCATCTCTGTAAACTTCCCTCTATCTAGTTCCCTAGAGTTAAGATACTCCGTTCCCATTGAGACACATCCGTTCCTCACTTTCCGCTGAATTCTAAGAGGTATTGCGTGTTGCCGCTAAACCTTACCTTTACTTATGTCATTTCTTCGAGTGAAATAGAACCCACTACTTGTCGCGTTCAGTAATCTAAAAGATTAATATTTTTATTTAAAAATTAATTGTAATTATCTAAAAAATATTATGTTTTTCCGAATGTAAATAAAATTTATAAACATGATTTTTCTTAACCTGGCCCTGAACAAATGAAACTCTATTAAAGAATAGACAGTGGCTTTGTAGATCTAACGGAAAGATATACAATATACATAATTATAAGATACGCGAAAAATTATTCCATTTGTCAAGGCAACTTAAATAATAGATATTATATACGACACTTATCTACAACTAATGAAGACTGAAGAGCGCACAGCGATATACAAATAAATAAATACATCCTATTTTTATAAGGAAACAAATATAGTAAATATTGCAACATAAAATGTTTAATCAAGCAACGTTAAGCCATTGTGAATATCAGCAAGTCAGCAACTGCCTGAATTAGATCCGGCTACCAGTTCTTTGTCTCTTTCTCACATACTGTACTTAAAATTGGCTTTTGATATAAAATATTCAACAGCGACTCTACATTCAACAACACTACCCGTTCAGCTCTCGCGTTAAGAATACAGTGTTTCGGTAAATTTTGTATCAAAAATAACATAAAAATGAAGTCAGTGTTGTTAACAGGAACGGAATCTGGGTTAGGATTAGGGATGGTCAAATATCTGCTTAAAAATAAAAAAGCTGAATATATTTTCGCCACATATTTAATATTAACTGAGGTAAATATATTTTATGTTGTTTTTACCGATTTGTGTATAAAATTGAGGTTAGGAAGGTTTTTAAAATAAATTATGGATGAGATATTAATAATTTGAAAAGTGATAAGTGATTTTTATATTGAATTAGTGCAAATATTTGTGTTGTTTACATTATCAACATTTTTGAAGGTCAAGTTCGATGCGATAGTCAATAGGTTTTTATTTTACTCATAGACAATCAACCGGTCTACATCTGGTTTATTTAAATTTATATTTTTAAATATAGATAAAGATAAATTAATATTTTTATTTTGAAGATTTTTATTCTTGTCAAACATTATAAAAAGGACTTAAAAGGAATTTTAATTAATTTATTTAATTAAATAAATAAAATTTTTATTAAAATTAATATTTTTATTTTGAAGATTTTTATTCTTGTCAAGCATTATAAAAAGGACTTAAAAGGAATTTTAATTAATTTATTTAATTAAATAAATAAAATTTTATTAAAATTTTTATTAATTAATAATTAAATTTTTATTAAGAAATTTAAATAAGAATCGTATCGAATTAAGCTTTTTTTATAACATTTCTAATTTCTATCTCTACATATTAGTGATGTACAAAATATTACGTTCAATATTATAATTATTTAATTTTAATTTAAAATGTGTAGTGAATAATTAGGTTTTGTAAAAAAAAGAGTTCTCAACTTGTTTTTAGTTCTAATTCTATATCTTCATATTGATAATTCTCCTATGTCCCAACTCTAACCACTTCTTCAATCACTTAAGTTTGTAGCCTTACATCTAAATAAGGTATTTCTTAAAATAAAACGTATGAGAGTATACTGCAAAGTCATTTTTAACAGGAAAATATGACTATGACAAGCATTATTTTCAAATATAGAATAGCTTTAAATAAATATGAGTCTCATGTTTATATTCTTATCATTCATTTACCTGATAACAGGTACGGGGAGTACCTAATGACAGATTATTATTTATTTTTTATAGTATCTTGTTGATAGGTAAATGTTCACATTTATTATTTACAATAAATTATACAAACAATAGACATATTCAAGATTTTTTTTTAAATATATTTTTTATTCTTTACTGGTATAAATTGTAGATCGTTAAAATTCTGAATTTGCAAACTTGTGGCTATCAGACTAATAAAAACGGACATACAAATAAAACATATTGTAACCCCATAACGATCGTACCAGATGTATGGCCCATATACGTCATAAAGGCACCATTTAGTTTTATTTATCCAAAATAAAAAAAATCTAACATTAGGCTTTTATCTTATTACAGGATATAAAGAAAATTGCTGAGGAGAACAAAAACGTGCATATCTCTCAATTAGGTAATTAATTATGTCGTATAGGTACGTACGTATGTATGTACGTAGGGAGTAATATTTTTCCCATACTAATAAATCTATATTTGAACTTACAATCATCAGCTTCAGAGTTAACCTTCAAATAACTTTAATTTAATTTAAATAATACCCACAATAAATTCATATAATTAAAAACTTACTCTCCGAAGCACCTACACAAGGTTTCTGTTCTACGTCTAGTAGTTTAGTTTGTGCGTTGTCTATCAATCACTCAACAGTCATTTGAGTAACTGAGTGAGATTTGCTTACGTATTATTTAATGTCACAGACGTATGCAATGTCACAGGCATGTGTTACACAGACGAAAACGCACAAGGTACACATACCGTCCTAAGGGTACTAAGGCCAACAGGCTTGCTTCGAATATTTACCAAATAACTTATTAATATATTTTTTTACATTTCAGATGTAAAAGATTTTGAGAAATATGATAATTTAGCGGCGAATATAAAGAGCGTGATGGGTGACAGCGGTCTTAACATGTTAATAAACGTAGCGGGCATTCAAAATTTCCCCACACTGGAAGAGATCAAGGCAGACGAGCTAATTAACAACTACATGATCAACACTGTAGCACCTATTTTATTAACTAAGGTATTTTAAAAAAATATTACCATGATCTATAATTTAGCTTAACTTTTGAAATAAAATAAATATGAAGTATAAGAATAATAAATAAATCGTCCATTTTACAGATATTGTGATTTGGGTAGCCGCAAACCCCAAAGTCACATTTTGAGTTAAATGATAAGAACATGCTCATTTTCACCGTAAAGGTGGTCTACCTTCTAAATATAAATATTATTTCATCTAAAAATGGAACCGATTATGATTTGATTCGTTTGTTTTTTACAGTACTTTAAGTAAACAAATATGTCAAAATTCCATTTTGTTTTTAGGCTATGCTTCCGTTACTCAAGCAAGCAGCAGTAGCGAACAGCGACAAGCCAGTGAGCATAGAACGAGCAGCCATAGTTAACGTGAGCTCGAAATTAGGATCAATCGCCGAAAACACCGGTGGCGCAAAATACCCTTATAGATGTTCAAAGGTCAGTATTTATTCTGTTTTCTCTTTATATAAGAGATAAATAAAGGTATAATAAGAGTTAAAAAATTTAGAAGTAACTTGATGAGAGTGTGACTTAGCGGTCAGAACGCTTGGACGATAAACAAGAAGGACAAAATTAACATTTTTATAGTACTCTCCAACTGGGCTATAACAAAGATACTTATAACGATTTTTTCCAATTTTCAGGCAGCACAAAATGCAGCAACAAAATCTATGAGTATAGACTTGAAAGAACATAACATTTTATGCGTCGCCATGCATCCTGGCTGGGTGCAGACTTTTATGGGAGGCGAAGGTGCTTTAATAGACACGGAAACTAGTTTAAACGGCTTCTTTGACACTCTCGGAGCTCTTAGGGAAGAGGACAGCGGGAAATTCTTACAGTATAACGGCGTAGAAATACCGTGGTGAACACAAAATTATTAAAGTGACTGTGCTAGGAATGAGATTGTTTATGTGATTTTGCTTATTATTTAGATTTATTATGCTTTTGCATTTAGTTTACATGATATTAAGAAGAGAATTAATAAGTATTTTTATATACATTATATTATTACCTACCTAATTATACGTTTTTTAATTAACCTTTTTGACCATTCTTTGTTTTATTCTAAAAATTTAAAATTATTTCCACTTGGAATTTTTGATAGCATTCAGAATCTTAGATTATAAACATAAATTAGTATTATTTTCGTAAACAAGTTTTCAATCCTATATGAACAAACAGCTTACTTGCGTTGATTTTTCAAAATAATACAATCACAATTTGTATATTTATTTACTTACTAGCGGACCCGGACGCGGCTACGCCTGCTTGAAATATAAGAATATAATTTCTATAGAAATATAATTTCAATCTAGATGAAATGCTAAAAGTGACTATTATATTTATTTTCATAAGGATGAATATCAATATGACGCGGTAACGAACGCGGTCGCGTAGCGACAACGGTTGTTATTAACATGGCAGAATAAATTGCATGTCAAATTAGAAAGTATTTTAATTTATTAGTATATATGTGTAATGTAATATTATATAGCCTATAGCACTTCTGAAGAATGCAGCTTTCATACAAAACAAAAACAAAGTAAATCGATCCAGTAGATCCAGAGATCTTAGCGTTCAAACAAACAAACAAACAAACAAACAAACAAACAAACAAACAAACTCTTCCGCTTTATTATATTAGTATAGATACATAATTTACTATGGAATACTTTCAGGACTTGTAGTCGGTATGAGCTCATAAACATTTATTTTATTCTTTTAGTTAAATTAAAATAAAACAATATTAGTATTACTTTTTTGTTTATTTTTTAGTTTTATATTTTTTTAAATATTTTTTTTCTTATAAAATTTAGATAGGTATATTGTAGATTTTATATATGGATTTTTGTATCTCCTTTTGGGCCGAAATCCTAATTATTTCTTTATTGGTGTAAACTTTGTGATTTATCTTGTTCATCATTTAATTCTCTTTTATCTACCATGGCAATTCAACGCCATCGTATTGCAAATATTTTCCAGTATCTTTTTCTCGTAGGTTTTCTATAGTATTAAATATACCAGCGACACTCGTTTCGACGTCTATTAGGGCGCTCTTTCCACCAATATTTGTCTGCACCCATCCCGGATTCATGGATGCGACGAGAATGTTGTCCTCTTTTAAATCTATGCTCATAGATTTGGTGGCGGCGTTTATCGCCGTCTGTTGAATAAGTAAATAATTAATGATGAATTATCATATTATCCATAAGTATATGAAACAATGGCTAATTGATACGTCTATTTTTTAATTCTATTATATTAATATTATAAATGTGAAAGTTTGTGATGATAGAATGCTGTTTCACACAAAATGTACTGAAAGTCTCTTTATGAAGCTTTACAAATACAATAATAAGTTTAAGCGAGCGGTTGCCAATATTTTATAATTGCTTTATCTGGTAAAATAAACTACAAGAAAGTTTTTTCTTTTCTAGTAAAAAAACTATATTTTTAAAGGTATCAAAATTGTTTTCAAAAAACTTTATTATTAGTTTTATGATCATTGTATCATTTTTGAAATATTATTAATATTATTCATATATCTAAATGGATATCTTATTGATTGCCGAATTTTATATATTTAGTAAAAAAATAATTATAGGGGACAATACCTTTGAACATCTGTACGGGTAGAAGGCCCCTTGAGAGTTAAGGGCAATGGATGCGACTAACGAACTCGTGTTTATTACGGCGGCTCTATCCACACTCATTGATTTTTCACTATTAACTTTAGCTGCTTGTTTTAATAGTGGTAGTAGGGCCTAAAATTTAAAAATAAATCATTAGTTTTACAGCCCTTATAATTAAAAATAATTCGTTCTTCATTTCTCTAAGTTTTCTAGAGTTATTATTTTTTTAATCATAATAGATTCTTTTCGTTTTTCATTTTAGTTCGCAAAACTAATTCTACGTAATCTACATTTAATATTTTTTTTTATAAAGAGAAGAAACATGGATCCATGGTCTGGACATTTCATCGCGTTGCAGGGAGAGACGCAGTGCCCGCTGCTTCTTTCTTCCAAACCGATTAATGTTTTAACAAAAATATATATGCACCTTTGTAAGTAATATAGGCGCCACAGCATTAACTGCAAAATTGTCAATAAATTGTTCAGCTTTCAATTCCTCCAATTTAGCAGACGCCGTTATAAAGCCTGCGTTGTTCATTAAAAGGTTTAAACCTCGATCTCCAACTATTTTTCTGATTTTTAAAGCTAGATCGTCAAATTCTTCAAATCTTTTCAAATCTGAAATAATATGTATAATATTATATAAATTATTGTTTAAATATAAATATAAGTACATACGTAATATGCTGTGCTACCTTTTCTTAAAGGTGAAAGAACTATTAACTACTAACTATTTT
>HE670932.1:0-18528 GCA_000313835.2 Heliconius melpomene melpomene
CACAGCGAGGAATTGACAATAATCAATTCTCCTCAAGTATGAATCGAATCCACTACGGTCTCGTTTACAGAGGGACGATGTGCTGCTGCACCAAGGACGGTCTCCAAAACAAAGCACGTTATAGCTATTTATTTCATGCATTTTTTAACTCTTGTGGCAACTTGATAAAGATTACTGAGAGCCGCCAGGTATATAAATGACTGAGAATAATGGAAAATTTAAAATGTACCTAAATATTTCCAAACCTCTATACAAAATACGAAAATAAATATAAAGTTCATAATATTGAAAATATAATCGATAGAAAACGGTCCAGAACGTACCAACAAATATTTTTTTAAACATTCTCCTTTCGTTGATTCATGCAAAAATTTAATATTTTATTTTGGTTTTAATTATATACAGCATAGTCAGGTCTCTGGGGGAGCGGGAAAATTCCGACATAATACTAGTTCAAGTGCCCAGAGCTCGCGGGGACTTCGTTAGCATTATAGAAATTCTCCATAGCAGTACTTTTTATTTTAAATAGATTCTCACACACTCAAATAAAATTAGTCATCCAGTTTCAAGCTGTATCCTGCACATAGCAGGGTAGCCAGAGGAAACACAGTGTTAAGTCACTTCATTCCCCATTTTCTGTCGAATTTTTGAGGCATTGCGTGTTGAGTGGCAGAACTCATCACCTCGCTTGAAGAAATGAAATGAGAAATGAACTCGTACCAACGGCCTCATATGACTTTAAATTCAAATATCCAACCGTTTTTGTATTTACTAAAACACATGCCTCACAAACGGTCGATATTTATCGTCTGCCTGCCGCGATACTATTCAATTAAAAATATGGACCCGATACGGCCGCGTCGGTAAGAGAGCCTTGTTTTATGGAGCTACGGTCTGAGAGTAATGAAAAACCGTTATATCTAATGGAATATTAATTGATATCTTTTTTTTGTAATATAATATTTCATAATTTTCTTGTTTACCATATTACTAATTAGGTTGCATTGTCGGTCTCAATAACTAATCTACCTTTAACAATCTGGTAAATGATGTATATACAGATATAAGACAGATTTACCAGATTGTTAAACAGATAAGTTATTAAGATTGGCCATAAGTGAACTTTCATAATAAATTCGAGCTTGTCGATATTCGATCACCCCTTTTTACTTTAGGGCTATTGGCTTTTGGGTAGCAAAAATCGATACTGTATTTTGTTAGACCCTCTGGGGTTTGAGTATTTAGCCCAAGTTTGGAGTGATCACAGACACGACATATGTATTTACGTTCGTTTGACTCAAAAGTGCTACTTCAAAAATATCTTTTGATCTAGAACCGCAATTTTCATTGCGTGAACGTAAAAAAATGAAAAAATTTTTAACGGGACGGAACGGGATTTTTCGTTTCCGTAACAATTTCCAGAATTACATATGACTATAGCATTTAGGCGTTTTCGTTTGTGCTTTGTCTCTTGTCTGTCAGTCACTCTTTATGAGAAGAGGCCTATTCCATTCCCTTCTCCATGTGGAAAAGGGATAGGGCTCTCCTGTAATATACTAGTATAGTACAGCTTTTACTAGTATAAATACAGATTATGAAGTCCATACTAAAATTTTTAAAAACCTCTTGTTTCTTATAATTAAACACTATTCTCTAACACCACATGTGGGTTGTCCCAATTCGTCTAGTTCGTTGAAGCAGAACTATAAACTCAATTTGCAAGTTTGTAGCGTGGAAAGCATTTATGTGTACGTATTAGTAAGTACTGACTTCTGTACTTAGCTCGGGAATCCTTTAAAACGTATTAACTTAACTTTGAAGTTATAGAGCTTTTTTGTGTAGTTTTGTAGATATATGATATTAAAGTAAGTAGAATTTTCTCAGTTGCCTTTTACTCCCATTTCATTGGAATTGCTTGTGTAGTAGGTAGTTTAGACTTAATGTCACATTTTCGACAGTTCCTAGGGAAACTATCAGTGGCGCAAGATCGTGGATGTAGATGCGACAGATTCTGTGTTCACATGAGGCAACGCGTGGCGGAGAGTTCCGTCACTAAACACAGAAGAAGCTTCATCTTATATATCTTTAGCTTCTATAGCGGGATATACTCGTATGTACATAAGGATAGAGCGTGTAGCTTAGAAAAAAATTTGATTCTCTGTAAATTGTTTTTTCTATTCTCAATTCATATTATTACAACTCGAAAATAATAATTTACATAGTATTACATTTTTATTATAAAAATTTGAATTCTCATGCATCATAATAATTTTCATCCACAAGATGGTGGCAGTAATTACAAGGGAAACTGTTCGTACTACAGCTGACGACGATTCAAAGCGTCATTAAATTAACATTTTGATGAGATATTCTTTATAGACTCAAAATTAAATGTAAAAGAATATAAAGTACGAAAATAATTTGTTCCTCGAGGCTTAGAGGCTCTGTTTAATGGGTTGTTAGAAAAGATCAAGGTTTGATTTCGATGAGGTTAGCGTTATTATATTCGTTGTATCCCGATCATATCAGGGTGGGAAAAGGGAAGCCTAGTGTTAAGACACTCCGTTTCTGTTAAGACACTTTCGTTCCCCAATTCTCACTGACTTTTGCTACAATTAAAATAAGTTATTTAAAATAATAACAAAGATTATAAAATAAATAAAGAAATATAAGGTAACTAAAGTCTAATACTTATTAAATATTAATATTACTTTTGAAAAGTACTCGTAAGTGAAAGAAAACAGTATACATTTACACAAAAATTGTATTCTATAAAAAAGACAGACTAAAGTAAATAGGTAGGTTAAGAGCTCGGCTAAGTTATCATGTGACGCGGGTCTACACAAGTATATATTATTCAACAGAAAAGGTTTGTAGGGTCTATTGATAAAAGTAAAACTATGCATTATCTTAATGTACTAACTTTGTGATATTTTTGATAATATAACTTACTAATACTCGCTATTTTTTATTATTAGGACATAATAATTCTTCTTTTAAAAGTTATATGAATTCAAAAAATTAATGAAAATTCTTCCTTTAAAAGTAGCATAAGGTCAATGGAAAGTACCACTTATAAAAATTGACACAATGAAGTGAAAATTTAATGAACTACAATTAAAATTTTACAAAAGTTCTCATCTGTAATATAAACATAAATTTCAAAGAAATCAATTCAATTACCCAAAAATATTTACACAATTCTGTTTAAAACTCCCAACCGATTTCAATACCGAAATCAGGTTAAAGAGAAAATCGGTCCCACAGAGACCGCGACAAAGTGCACCTTTTGCGGTACAGTGGATAAAGGCAAAATCGCTGCCACAATCCGTCCACGAGCCCTCCAACGACAAAATGGATTAGTTCTTAGATCCGTTCACAATGAATCCCGTTGTTGAGGCTTCGAGTCCCGTTGTTAAGGCTTTGTCGTTCAAGTGGCCAACAAATCCAAAGTGAAAATGTCAAACCGCAGTAAGCTTTTTCAGCGGTTTTCAACTATTGTTGCAGATATGTATTCTGAGTACTCGGTAAAGTTGGGATGATTTTACCGATCTATGTTTTTTTGAGTATTGCTTGTTGAATTCAATTCTGATTTTTTTGGATTCATATCTTTGTTTCTCTCTCGCTCTCGCGGCCGATTGCCCACAAAATGGACAGACATAATACTCCTGCAATGGCTGCTCCATTAAATTGAGAATAGAAATAGATGGAGAAATTTCCCAATCTCGCTGGAAAAGACAGCTCATGACCACGACCATTCCGACAGGAGCGTACGACTAAGAAGAAGAAGAATCTTTTTTTTAGATTCACGCTATATCCCGCACACAGCAGAGGGGGCTTACTAGTTAAGACATCTCCCCCCCGGCGGAACTCAACGGCGCAATATGTTTACATCTTTGCTACGACCACCAGTTATAATTGTATAGATTTAAATAGTACGCATAATATAAAAATGAATGCATGAACAGTATTTTGTGACGATAACCCACTCAGTATGTGAAAATGAAGAGATATTTCATTAAATCCACTTTTCCATTCCACCAAGTACGGCACATACGAGTACGTTTTACGATTTCAGTTTAAATAAAGTTATATATATGTCGGAGTTAGGTGGATTTCCCTCGCACATAGTTTAGAGTACCCGGTCTACTGTGGGCTTCAGTGGATAATGTTGGCATGAGTAAACACAACTTGTGATATTACGAATTAATTACAACACCGTAACCAATTCACAAGAAAGCAGCTATCGCTATCCCAGTAGGTAGATACACAGCACGGAACGCGGGACAGTTTCAGTGTCGTCTGCACCGGCCGACCACCAAACACAAAGTGAGTCGATGTCCGTCGGCCACGCCTCGACTCGCCCCTTCCATACTAGTGCATAACACTAACTCTGTAAAGCGCCAACAGATGGCGCTGGCGTTCCGGAACCACCTCAGTACTACAAATTCCGACATATATATAAGTGTAAGTGATGTTGTTAGGAGTTGTAGACGGTGTACCGCGTTAGCGCAGCCGCCGTGAAATCGATATTTGCATTTGTGAGTTCAACTTCCTTAAATGGTAAATACTGGTGTTATATGATTTTCAATGCAATATATATGCTAATATTAAGTTAATTCAAATGTAGTAATTTATTTAAATCACTCCGTTCTAAATTTCCGCAATAAATATGTAGTTTTGTCACTACATAAAACACAGACATCGTTTGAGTTAATAAAAGTTACTGGAGGAAGGTCACGAAATAAACATGAGGACCCCCGTAGGTCATGGTGGACGAGGCGAATGAGGTATGTAGAGACCGTAGCGTTTGGCTCTCCGTTCTCTCTGACTACCCCGCTAGTGATTCAGCGTGAAGCTAAATAAGTAAAGTAATAAGTTAGAAGTCCTAGAAACTGAAAAAAACTGTTTATAACAAATAAAAATTTTCCAATTAAAACATTGATTATTAAAATCATGACCTTTTCAATTAAAGTTCTCAGTAAATAAAAAGTAAATTATGTAATATAATACTATATCTCAAAATAGCACTATAATAGTTTGTGGTATCAATGGTTTTAGATGTACAATCAGCTTAGAACATTAGATATATGCATGTATGTATGACGTAATTCTTGTTATTGATGTAGAGCATCCAGGGAATGTAATGTAGGGTTAGATTTGATTAGGATTGAATGTAGCTATGTAAACTTTGCAACCTACTTTGGTTTTTTTAGAAATGGAATTTGATATAAAGAAAATAGAGAAAAGTAAGCGTTATTGTTTAGTATATTATAAGATAGTAGTGATATATTGTTTAAGAACAATTCTTATCTTCTTACGATTAACATAAAAAATAAATAGTAATTTAAAACTGTCTATACCTTCAGCCGATTCTTTGAGAAACTTGGATCATTTGTAAGGGATGAAAGTATTTATTTGCTTAGACAACACAACGGTTAATTAAAGAATAATATCCATATGTATACATACAGAACTTCTCAGCTATCCGAATTTTACCTTTTAAATGTTAAAAATACGGAAAATATATATGAAAATAGTAGTTAAAAGTTTAAGTATATATATAAATAAAGTTTCGAGTGCAATCTTAACCACATCTAAAATCCCCAAAATTTCTGTTGCTATTCCTATTAGAAACAGATAAGCGGCTAAATCTCGTAGATCCAGAAAGGCACCCTATTATATAAATCATCTATGAAATTGGCAAAACATTGTCGCATTAATATCTCTATAGATAACAAAACTCGGATCCAAACATTTTGCGGTCAAATAATCTATTGGGATACTAAATTAAACTTCATGTTAGCGGTGAATGAAGTTATACAAAATTCACGCAATCAAGTCTTGCGGGTTGAGGAGGAGGGTCTCCCGCCGTCAGCCAGGACCCAGCTCAGTCTGGTAAAGTTGTGTTTATATTATAAGTCTAGTATTGTTATTGATGACGATGTTATTTTACGAAAATTTATGAATAAGGTTATCCTTAGAGGAAGAACTAATAAAAAGAATATTAAAAAGCGTATGTTCCTAGTACAGGATAGAAGAAAGAGAATTTCTAAAGGTATTTTTTTGTAAATATCTTATCGTTAATTTAAATATACGTATAATATTCTTTTGAATATTTTGTTCTCTTTCACGCTGTATCTCGCATGTGAGCAGAGAAAGTGTAGTGTAAGACACTCCGCTCTCTATTTTCCGCCGAATTCTAGAGGCATTGTGTGTTGAGTGACAGAACTCATCTTCGCGCTTTGTCTCCACACCAGAGCGAAATGAAATTACAAAATATTTAATGTCATCAAGTGGAAATCGAACCCACAACCAATAGGATTTACAGATAGCTACGACTAGCTTCAAATATCCTTACAAAATTACGTTCCCAAATAAAATAAACGTGTAAATTATAACTAGTTCGTTAAACCGAGCTGGCGTCGCGTCGTAAGTTGCTTAGTTCTCTCCACTTATTCGTGTTTTCGCTGTAGTCATAAAATACCTGTAGGTATTTTACATAGGGACTAGGGTAGGGAGTCTTGTCACAAGGTAGCATCTCAGCATCATTCAATCTGTTCTGCGAGGTGGAACGGGTCAGGTACCCTCGCCGTCGAGTACACTTCATACAATAATTTTTGGCCCAGAAACATCTTGCGGACGAAGGTCGAGAGATATAAAAACGTGACTAAACTTTAAAGAATTTTGTGCATGAAGAAATTTAACTCTTGTTGTTATTATTTTTTCAGGTTTATCTATATACTTGTTTTAGTATGAATTTTAGTTGAAATTTGGGAAAATTAATAATGTTGTCAATTTCTCAATTTTGTTGTTGTAACTAACATTATATATTTCATAATATTATACTATGAAGGGGTTTTCAATTTTCTTCACTTCAATTTTCGTAATGTTACAACTAGTTAATTAACAAGTACTAGCAAAATAAGTTATCTGCTCAAATATCGAAATAACTCACGTAAGAGGGGAGCGGTGTCTCTTAACACTAGGTTCTCTCTGCCTTAATGCGGGATACAGCGTGAAGCAGTTTTAATATAATATTATTAAAATACATGTACATACAAACCAACAAACGTTCTTAATTACAAAACACTTAAAACAAACAATATTCTCAAAACTGCCGTAAATAATAAAAATATAATATAATTTAAGGAAAAAAAACGAAATTTTCACCTTAAATTTGGCGATTAAGTGGCCAATATAAAATGTACGTGAATTTTACGAGGCAATCATCCAAAGTAGCTGAATAGGTTCCCTGGCGGAGTGTTGGGGGGCGCGGGGAGGGCCATTCATAACTAAGCCCGATCGATACGGGCGTCTCCGATTCACTTTCGACCCTAAACCACTCTTTTCACCAACTAAATACATTACTCGTTTGACTCTAACTTTATAGAGGGAAAACCAACTAAAACATCAATGTATATCGTGGAAATAATGTTTTCCAACGTTTCAATAGAATATTTGCTAGGATTTTTTTTTCTGACGTCAGTTTAGGACAGACAAGTAAAGGTAATGTAAGAAAAATTCAAATATTTGAGTTAGGTGGACTCCTTTTATAAGCATGTAATTTAGGTCGTAAGTATAATAGAGGGTTTTAAGCTATGTTGTAGGTATATTGGATAGGAGAAAATTGGTTTCGATATTAGAAATGTTTTTAGTTGATATTAAAATTACTTTGTAAATACATAGGGTATATAAATTGTTTTTAGATTTAGCACAGCTACACATATACATAAAATTTCAATTATATTTTCATTAAAAAAAAAACCATTAAAAACAATATAAGGCCAGTCATAGCATACGGGCTCAAGGGGAGGATCGATTACTACTCCAGAAAATGAAATATTCCACGTTCATTTCCATGTTCTGGTGACGAGGCAAAACACGGCGTTGAGTCCCTCCACTCAACACGCCAATGTCTCCTGAATTTGGCATAAAGTGGGGAAAGGAAATGTCTCAATGGGAACCGAGTGCTTTAATACTAGGTTCCCAGGTTTCATCTACCTATTTCTAGCTATACTAGCGTATGCCTATATTGTTATATTATAAGTATGAAGATCTTTTTGAGTAGGATTATACCCAACAACTATCCTATTATAACAACAATATTAATAATTATTATCCATACTTATATTATAAATTCGAAAGTAACTCTGTCTGTCTGTCTGTCTTTCACGCAATCAGGGTCAAACCGCTAATTTAATTGTGATAAAATACTCATATAGAGATACTTGAGGGTCTCGGGATGAACATAGGATACTTTTTTTTTCATATTTGTAATATATTCGATATATACCAATATATTAAATAAAATACTTATTAATTTGACATGTAATTTATTCCGCCATGTTAATAACAACCGCCGTTGCTAAGCAACGATTTGCAAAGTTTGTTGTTAGAAAACGTCACCCAAAATGAGCTTGCTTAACGCATCTCTCTATTGAAAACTGAAAATAATTTAATAAATATATTTAGTAAATATTCGTATAGTTCAAGCGGGCGTAGCCGTGTTCGGGTCCACTAGTTATGATATAAATGTAAAAGTTTGTCAGTATGGATGTTCGTTCCACTTTCATATAGCCAAAAAAGTAATATATTATTTGGCTATAATAAGCCGTTATAAAATATATACCACGGCGAGATAAAAAAATAACATCTAATAATACGACGATATTTCGCAAAATACCTAGAGATAATACCTACTCATGGGTGTTGAGTAAACAAAAGTTTGAAACTGGATTTGAACTCACTCCTGTGTTGCTTAGATAACATAACTTTGTCTGTGTAAAGTAAATAACACGCGGTGTTAAAGTCAACAAATGTATAAAAGCCATTTAGAGCTGTGGAATGTTTTATTTAATATGCCATCGCTTTATTAATACTTTTTTTACCCATTCGTATTTATATGTTCGTTTGCAAATTTCTCGGTAACTAAATTTGTGGATAAACAAAGTAAATCTTAGGGAAGAACATAATCGGTTCTGGGGTTCCTTTCCACGATTTTTTATTTATTTATATGAAGATATCATTATATGTCATAGTACACAGTACATGCTTATCATAGACCTGGTCTAGAGCACCAACGTAAAATAATTCCCCCAGTTAGAATTAGAATATACATAATTCGTTGGGGGATTTCTTTTGGTGTTAGTGGTAGTAGGCACCTTGACTGTTTTTTCTTATATAATATTGAAGATTTTAAACATACATTTATTCATTAACAATTGAATTGTGATATATTATAATATATTCAAATTACATTATTAATACACGTCTTTACGTCACTTCAAATATTCCTTTTAATATAAATTTTCAGCTTCACGCTTGATCCCGTTATAAAGCAGGGTAGGTAGAGGAAGCTTAGAGTCCAGACACTCCGCTCCCCAGTTTTTGCCGGATTCTGGAGGCATTGCAAAATGAAAATATTAAATATGCCATAACCTCGAATGGGAATCAAACTCACAACCTGTCACATTTACAGAGTATGACTCGCTTGTGCCCCTGAGCCACGAATAGTCTCAAGTTAATATGTATAATTAGATTTTTTCCAGTTCTAGAATAATCAATAAATCCATATGAATGAAAATTTAATTTAAAATATTACAAAAATAATTCAATAATTATGAATATACTGTATACTCAAAGAGCAACCTAAGGTACAATTTCTAGTTCGCCCTCGAGACTCGTTGTTTGTACATTCGAGCTTACTTCAGAACTTTTTAATGGCTATTTATTTGTTTTTCCATTTTCTACTGCAAAACTTTTGTTGTAACTAACTACAGGTGTTAAATAAAACCCACATATTTTTTTTATTTATGCATGTCCAATATGCAGAGAGATAGTTTTCAAAATATAGAAATTTATTGAAGTTATACATATATTTTTAATTTTAAATTATAAAAGATTTACCCCGACCACGATTTGAACCCATCATCATTTTTATCGGGCATATAAATGGGGTGGTATGTAATTATTACGTATTACGAAGTATAAAATTGAAATACGATTACATATGTTATTTAAACGCTACTTTGTTTAGGGGAAGTTTTCGATACTTTTGGCGTATTTTTTTTCTTTTACGTAGCAATTTTAGATAATGCTTCCCAAGGATATTTCCCGTATACTTCACAAGGAACCTACGTCTTAAATATCATGTCTACGCTAGTTTTGGTTGCGTGTTGTTTATTTAAACGCTAGTAGTGTAATCTTGTTTTTTACAATTTTTCGATGAATTTTATAATTTGACTTTTGTATATTGTGTAATAATTAAATATTTTTTTAACTAATTTACACAATAAAGCGTGAAAAAGTAATGCCACATTAGTACAACGTATAAAAGTTGACTAACTTGCTTCGTTGACTTCTTGCACTGACTAACATGCACTTCTTTTGTATGAAAAGCACTTCAATATTTTATAACAAATAATAATATTTTTGTAATATTTTTTTCATTTTTCAGTTTTTTTTTCTCATTTCATGCTGAAATTCATTACTGTCGAAGTCCACTGGAAGCACTCTATACATATTAATTACGCAGCGAATTTCAAACAAGATGCAGCAAAAGTTATATATAAATGTCACAGTGATACACCAGTTTATGACAAATAACTTTTCTCGTCTCGCCTTTTTTTAAATTCTAAGTTATGAGTTTATTGAAATATTGAAGAATTGAAGATATGAAAGAAATAGTACAATGATTTTCTTCTAAAGAAGTCTATTCAGGTATTGAATTTTATAAGCGGAAAAGCGCTTGCCTTTTGTCGATGATCTCGTACCTAAGTATGCAATGTGAATTTTCTTTAGGTATGAAAATGCTTATATTATATAGGCACTTACGAGCCAACAAAAAGAGATTTACCTGTTGAATTAAAAATATACATTACATTGCAAAATAGTTTCATTTTTAATTGTTTTTCAGTTTAACATGATAGGCACAGGGAGCATAATGTTAAAACATTCCGCTCTCCACTCTCTCGAATTCTAGAGACGTTACGATGTAATTACGTGTTGAGTGGCGGAAATTAACCCGCGCTTTGTCACGCCACCAGAGCGAAGAAATGAAAATAATATATATGTAATTTTATCGAATGGGAATCGAATCTACAACCTGTAGCAATTACAGTCACACGCTTATGCCCCTGGGCCAAGACTGGCCTGATCTGGCCTGGTTTTTGTTTATTGGTATTCACTTTTGTTATGATATGTCCTGATACGTCAGTTATTTTTATGTCCATTTAGATTTTCATTTTAATCGAATCAATTACAATTTTATGATATACTTCACACGCTTCTAAAAAATTGGAGACGTGGTTAGGATAGGATCATGTAGTATTCTTTTAAAGAAGAAAATTTTCATTGTTATACAAATGTGAGGTCAGGCTTGATTAGGATGTATTGGCATGTTTCTAATTAACACTATTTACTCTATTTCATTTGTAGTGGGTTCGAATCACCGACGGAGGATTGTTTGTATTTAAATTATACGTTGCCACGGTCTGATTAGACGAGTGCGGCGTTGGAAGCTGATGAAAGCTCAACTGGTAAACATATGTGCGAGTAGGGAACCAGAGCTTTTGCTAAATTTACTCTATTTATATAGTAAAATCGAAGCTTTCATCGTGCAGGGGCACTAGGGTAAGACTGTAACGCGACGGTTATAGGTTCGACCTCTACTCGGGGGAATAAATTATTGTTCATTAATAATGTGATTTCTTCGTTTTAGCACCAAGACAAAAACCCGGTGTTGAGTTTCGCCACTCAACACGAAATGCCTTGAAGAAAGGCGAAAAGAGTGAAAAGTGGGGAATGGGGTGTCTTAAATAGCCGAGATATTGCTTCATTCCTTCTCTCCACGTTAACTTCATGCTGTACCCTGCACAATGCACATAGCAGGGTAGACAGAGGGAACCCGGGAACCTTTATTAAAACACTCCATTCCCATTAGGGCACTTCAGTTTCCCACAACCGCTGTATTCTAGAGACTGGCGCATCGAGATATAACGTTTTACTAAAAATATTTAAGGATCAAATTTCTACCTAAAATATAATAATCTAACTGGAAAAAGATTGTACGTAGCTTTAGTTCAGTTCTTTGTACTAGAGCCATTGTACAGACTCCCTATTGACGCGGTCCTATTGTGTCTCACATATATATATATGTATGTTATACAGGTGAAGCTCATATAGCTGTATGTTATTACATTTTACTTCCTTTTACACTAAGCTTTTCGTTGTTATTTTTGCTATTTCCTTTTAAATCATTATATATTTTGAGCCCAGTCGTGGTGTTAGTTCGACTCCGATTTGAATAAATAATATACTTAATGTTTTAATTTCTTAGTAATGAGGCAAAATCAAGGGATTTTGTTTAAAATTTCCCTATTTAAAAAAAATATTTTATTTTCATATGTAAAGAGATGTAAAGAGAAAGAAGAAATAGAGTATGTATATAGATTAAATGGCACTAGCTTCCCACTCAAGGAAATGAAATATTTAATATTTTCATTTTTCGCTCTGGGGTCGAGGCAAAGCGCAGCGTTAAGCTTCGCCACTCAACACACAATGTCTACAGTGTAAATCTAAAAAAAAATTACAGAAACAGGTGACACCAACAATAAATAATCATAATTTCGACTAAAACCTGACACTAAGCTGATAATATAGTAGAGTTTTCCAACTTAACTACTAACAACGTTGTTTGTGGTTGAAAGAACAACGAATAGATTTGCTGGAATTTCGCTAAGCTTTTATGCCGATAAAGCAAAATTACAAATACTGGTTGAGATTTTATTGATCTTCCATAGGCAGACTTACATAGGTATTTTCATACATAATACGAACAGGTATTGCAGGTAGGTAGTTAGGTATCTGGTATGTTATTCTAAAGTACTGCACTTAAATATGAAATGGAAATTCCTTTATTCTCTTGTTTCATACAAAATTACAAGTAATCTACATGTTACAAAGAATTATATATTTTTTAAATAAAAAAGAAAAATACTTTTATAGATACTTTACATATTAGTGCGTTCAAAAATGTACTTTAATTATAAAACAGTGAGAAACAATCCGTCCGTTTGTTGAACAAACACGTACCTATCATTCATATACGAGTAAGTCTCTCGTTATGCATTAAGATTTTATTCTTAGAGCCTAAAACAATATATTTTATAACAATATACTTTCATTCTATTAAAAAAAATTGAAATAGAATTCAGCGGAAAATGGGGAAGTGTCTTAACACTACGTTTCCTATACCAGGTCGGTACGATATGGGTACCTTCAAATCTCCACCTCAAAGGCCGGTAACGCACCTGTAGCTCCTCTGGTGTTGCACGGGGTCGTGGGCGGCGGTGTTCACAATCAGGTGACCCGAACGCTCGTTTGCCTTGTCCTTTTTCCATAAAAAAAACTTACCATATTGGTAGGTGTTAGTACCATGGTAGTACATGGTACTACCACCTTACCACCACCATCACCACCTTATACAGCGTGAAGCTAAAAAAATAATAATAAAATCAATTTACCGCATGAATACCCTTAATAGCTAGTGAAAAATCGTTCCTTTTTTATCTAAAAAAGATATCTTGATTCTTCACAAAATCCATTTTGAACGAGCCTTTGAAAGCAGGAAGGAGAATAATAAAGCGTCCATCTGGCTTTATCAATGAAAAACCCTGACGGATCAGCCTCATAAAAGTGGGCTCGCTAGTGTGAGCGGAAAAATCTTATATTATATTGGCCATATTGAATTACCGACAGCATATTATTATATTTTTATTGTGAATTGAAAATATATGTAATTTTTTATATGAATAAAATTTAAGTGTCTGTTTTTGTCTTTCTGTTTGTCCGGGCTAATCTTTGGAACTGCTGAATCAATTTTTATGGGACTTTAAAAGATAGAAACGGTTGTGAGGGTAACATAAAAGATATTTTTAACTTAACTTAAGAGGGCTGTATTTATTTTGTGTTTCTGCTGACTTTAGGATACTGATCTTACCAGATGGACTGGCGATGTGGTCAAGGTACTAGCAGCCGTTGAATGCGTCCACCGATCGTTGAGGGGATCTTTTGGGGGAGCCCCATGATGATAATGAAGTTGATGATACTAACTTTCATATTTATATTTTAAGTAATCTATATTGTGGTGTCTATATTTATAAGTATCTACATTTAGTGATCATATTTAAAAATATAAATTAATTGTAATGAAAGTAGTTTAATATTGGTAGCGATATGTTCTATTGTATACTTATAAATAAAATAAAATATAAAAAATATATTATTAAAATAGAAGATAAAATTTCAAACTATCGTTATGTGACTTGGTCAAGAATTTGTTGAAAACTTCGTAATAATAAATAGTTTGTTATTTTATTACTATAATATTTAATACCCAAGATATAATATTTAAACCTATCCCGCCCGAAGTGAGGACGACGCTCGAGTCAATAGAAATTAGCATAAAACCAATATCGCGCCAGCTGCCTCGCTGACACCTGTGCTGGGAGAGCTGTAGCCTAGATACCTATTTCATTTGTAATGAATATCATTTTATATGTATTATAACTTTCTTTTACTCTTCAACATAAGTTGAGTGAGAGAGTGTGACTGTAACACGACGGTTGTGGATTCGATTCCCACTCGAATAAATTATTCGAGAATAAATAATTGCTTATTAATATTCTAATTTTTCTTCGCCCTGGGACCAAGGCATGGCGTTGAGTTAAGCCACTCAACACACAATTACTCGAAAACAATCGGCTTGAGGCATCCTACTTTGAGGCATGTTTAATATTATTCAGTAGTTTGCTGTCAAAATTTCGTTAATTTTTCAGAAAATAAAACATCTTCCAAGTAAAGCAGCCTAATCCAAGTTACATATATGGTTATTGAAAGAATATTTTATACATAATATAATTCCAAAGCCATGCTTATTTCTGGTAAATGAGGGCTCGACATCAGTGGAAACGACGCCAAATGTAACGAACGACCTTGACCCTTCAGCCTATGACCTTGCAGTTGCAGCAGTCGTAACGATGATGTATCACTTCGCTCTGAATATATCATATTTCAGCAGCTGTAGAAGTATTGCGACGTGGGTTTAGCCCATCAGGAATGTACGATTATCTGGTAGAGGGGATCGGTGCAGGTTTAAATTTCATATTTATGTATTTATAATTCATAATATAAGTATAATTCAGTTCATTTAATCGAATATTGTTTGGTTTTATAACAATAAAATATTTTTGTATAAATAAGGAGTATATATATAAAGAAAGAGTGATTTAACACTGACTTCTTTCGGCAAATCCCCTAAAACAGTGCGTTTTTTAACGAAAATAACAGTTACGATAGTTAAAAATTATTTATACGAGTATATAAATTTACCGTAAAATGCAAGCGAACAGCAAAAACATAAATATTATAACTAATAAAAGATACACAAATCCTTGGTTTTATCTACTTATTTATTTGTTTAGCTAGTTTGCAGAGTCCCGATTTGTTATCTCGTTATATAAGACTTGTTTTTCCTTTATCCATTGTTTCTAGGATTTATTAAGGAAGAATTATTTATACTATAAGAATATTTTTTTAAAGAATTGATTTGAAAGAGTCTCGTTTGAGAAAGAAAAAATGGTAGTTATTCATTGTCTTCATATCTTTTAGGGAGATATTTACAAAATTTCTTATATTAATTGTAATATTTTTTATTTTAATATAAACTACTATGAACCTACACCTACTATGCACCTACTATGAAGGGATTTACTCGTATATACATTGTACTGCAATTCGGATTTATTTTTTGGTGTGGTTCTATTCAATTTAAACTAAAAGTTACGGTATGGAAACTGACATATTTCTCGTTGGGTGTTGATGGTGATGTGGGTTTTAGAACAATATACTTACTTCACTAGCGGATGCGCGCAGCTTCGCTTGAGCCAATCAGTGGTGATTTAAAGATTTTTTCATACAAAGCTGCGTTAGGGGGAGAATTCTAGAAAACGATGAAACACGTGTTAAATTAAATACTTTTAAAAATCTAAATTTCAAATTTTATAAAGATTGGTGCCGATTTACATTTTTTTCAATACAAACTTTGAACCCCTATTTCACCCCTTTAGGGTTAAAATTTTTCAAAATCCCTTCTTAGTAGATGTCCAGATAACGAAAGTAAATATCTGTCCAAATTTCACGTTTCTACCATCAGCGGTTACGGCTGTGCGTGCGTCTTACCTCAGTCAGTGAGGACAAGTCCTTTTATATATACTTCATAATGGAATATACTTTCATTATTTTATTTTAAACTAACAGTTGCTCCCTACTGTGCCTGCCTTATAGATGCAGAATACCGTTTTGAAACCAAGGCCTGTGTTCTAAGTGATTCTATTGATAAATATAATAACTCAAATTTCTGAGGTGCAGCGGTACAGCGTGCGAGTGTAAACTCCGGGGAATGAATATTAATATTCACATTTCCTCGCTCTGGTATTAAACAAAGCGAAATGTCTCGAAAATTCATATTATATCGAAGTAGCGTACTCGGTATTCTCTGCTTGAATAGGATAAAACGTGAAAGTGAAAAAAAAGAAAAATTATTATAATAAAAAAAAAATAGTATGTAGTTTAAACTTTATTAACCCTTATCTTCATTTTGTATAGTATACTATACATACAACTTTATAAATATATACGATCGCTATAAAATATTTTTTAACTTAGTTTTATTAAACATATGACATTTCTAGACATTTATTTATACTTCAAAAATAAAAATAGTAGTTTATCTATGATAGTTTTAAAAAAATTGTCAAAAATAACAGTCAAGACGCGCTGCTCAGATTTCTCTAAGGTAAGTTTAATTTTATTTTTATGTTTGTACTCCTAAATATGTATGTTTATTATAAAATACACATGCCTAAATGTCTGTTCTTACACATTTTTATATATATGCTGATGTCGCTATATGAATTAGTATGTTTTTTTCGTGTTTTTTAATTAACGTATATTATACTATACATTGCCGCAGTTGCAGTCGTTTACCTTTCGTCGGTGGTGTATAGTATAATATACATTGCCAACTTCACGGGATCAATATTTTTTGGAACTTTACTATAAAATGTAAATTTCAAGTATGTCTTTCTTATATACTAAACCAATTTTATTATAATGTAAAAAGACAGTTGTACTGCCGCCTTGATATAGTGGTTCTAGAAAGCTTACACACAAAGTTATGGGTTCGATTCCCAATAAAAAATACTATTATTATTATTACTGCATGACTACCTAACTATATAAAGGGACAAATAATATTAAATTCATTATTTACCTATTTATAACACAATATGGTTTGGCTTATCTTTGGTGTTGGTTTTTTGCATGTGTCTTTTGCTTTGGTTTTAAACTCTATGGGTGATAGAGCTAGGCGCATTTTCTCCTTGGTGCCTGAAGAGAATGCAGATTCTGACACAAGTGACAGAGCTAGTAATAGTAATGAAGCTGGAATGATTGGATCAACAGAAAGTTACTTCAGAGCCATCGATAAATTCAAATACTCGAAAGGTTAAACCTCTTACAAATTTCTGATTATGAGATAGGAACGCATGCAGCTGATATTCATGCCGATACCACCGAAGTGTCTCTTACACCTCATTTCTTAATTCTTTCTTGTAAAGAATGAATGAAGAAGAAAATTGACGTCAATATAAACCAAATAAGCCTTGTAAATGGAGTTTCAAGAACTAAATCAGAGTCGGTGTGTGACATCATGTATGAGTTCTTGCTCTACATAAGAGATGACACTTTTACGGGCATTATCGCTGAAGAAGAAGAAGAGACTATGGGTGTTGGAAGTAAAAATAGTTTTAGCTTTATATACGACTATTAAGTCGAAACATTTCAGTGAAAATTTACACGATTTCCCGCCAAGCAAAAATACAGAACCGGTATCTTAACGATCTTGCGATGATATTGGCTATGACAAATATTACCATTGGCCGCAAATAACCGGATATCAAATGTGCAAGTACATGTGTACTGCAAAGCTGGCCAGGCACGTACCATGTGCATAAAATGTAAGGTTTACCTTTGTTTTGTGAAGAATCGAAGGTGTTTTTGGAGTACCACCGCAAGCAATAGGATCTCTGAGTTATTATTTTGTAACAAAAAAATATTTGAGAATGATTTTTTTAATTAAACATTTTTACTTCCATTAATATAGTTGTTTTTAATTAAAATCATATTATTTACAATAATCTTTCAGTATATTTTAAAAGCTACCAGTAACATTTCCACCCTCCCTAAGCATCGCAATGTATAGTATAATATACATTCTTAAAAATGGTAGAATCACTGTACGTGTAGCAATGTATAGTATAGTATACATCGTGTTTTTCCGAAATTTTCATATTATGTATTTTTTTATTTATTTTTTTTATGTTTTTTGTAGTCCCAAAGAAGCTACCAGTATGCATATTTTTTGCTTTTCTTAAAAAAAAAAATTTTTGTGAAGATAAGGGTTAA
>HE670933.1:9249-21577 GCA_000313835.2 Heliconius melpomene melpomene
ATAATAAATAGTACGGCCATTGCAATTTTATGAGGCAACTTGTCATCTTCGAGAGCGCTATGTTTCGTATGTCTCACATCGTTTAGGTGATATCTTTGCCTTTGATAGCATCTACACAAACCAGCCAATGAATAAATATTGTGTGTTTCAAAATGTATCCCTTAAATATTACGATACGCGTTGTCTCTTACAAAAGATCTTTTTATGTTTTTATTTGTATCTTGTAACGTGTAGGAACTAATACTTACTCGCTTACTTCCAAAGTTTCACGCTTTATCCCTAGGGGGTTGTCAGAGGGAAGGCTATGGTGAGGTCCCTCCAGGGCGTCCTCATACTTTTTAAATGACCTTCCTCCAGCTTTGATTCTGTGTTTTCGAAAGTCAACCGAGGTCTTCCTCTACCTCTTTACCTTGTATCAATTAAAATACGTTATAATTTATATTTCCTGCTCTAGTATTGCACGCAGTATTTCAAATTCAGGACATAATGAGAACGGAGTGCTTTGACACTGGATTCTCTCTACAGTGAAATTGATCCATATGGGGTATTTACTATATATAATATACTAAAACATCTAAATATAAACTCCAAAGTATATATAAAGCACTAGTTTACCCGTTCATTTATCGGTCGAATGTACCAACATAATATGTCGTATTGCGATCAAACGGTACAAAAGGAAATAATTAATGTTTCGAATCCTCGAACTGGTGTGTGTGATGACCACGTGTACAAATAAGTAAATTCACATTTTCATATGGATTGATTTGAAACTATTTTCATTCGTAAATGGAATATAAAGTTTGGGTGGTGGTTACATTGGCTTCGTTCTGATGTGGAGGCAAAAGGCGGCGCTGAGTTCCGCATTTCAACACACAATGTCTCCAGAATTCTGCAGAAAGTGAGGAACGGAGTGTCTTAACACTAGGTTCCCTGTACCTGCCCTGCTGTGTGCAGGATAGCGGTATCCTAAATAAATCCTTGCAATCCTGCAATCCTTGCTGGAAGCTGAATAATAATAATAATATTAAATAACATACAATATACATATAATTACCAACATTTCGTCCCAATGCTCATAAGATAACCAAAGGCTATATTACTCAAGTCCACATACATTTAATGCTAGTTCAGTAGTTACAGCTACACTAAGAGTTGTTTAATTATATAACGAAACAGTCTCGTGATCAAAGACCCACCTCGGGACGCCGAGAATATGTACACAAATAATCTAGATGTCTAAATTGTCTAAGTAAATGTGGGCTAGGGTGATAATAAGTAAGGTTAGGGTATAATAGTATGTTTTCAGTATATACGGCATGTCCCGTGGGGAACGGAAGTGGCTTAATGGGAACGGAGTGTATTAACACTAGGTTCCCAGGTTCCGTCTGCCTACCCTGCTTAGTGCGGGATAGAGCGTGAAACGAATAAGGAGTTTTATAAATTCATACATTTTTGTCAGGTTTCTTAATCCTGGCAAAGTGCAGTGAGATTTGTCCCTTGGGAGATGTTAAATAATACAGTGGGGAAATAGCTTTATAAGAAATTCTGTTTGATTCAGTTTATATTATAAATTGGAACCTTTGAGGGCAGAGTTCAATACTTTTATCCAATAAAATAGTTGATTTTACTTTTTAATTTATTACAGCAAGTACGAAAGCAATTTTAAATACGAACATTCTCTTTTTATTTCTTGCCAATTCTTCTCTGATTTTCCTAGTTTACAAAAGTCTATTTAAATAAACAATATTTCGAGTTAATTTTATAATAATATTTAGTACAATATGTATTATTACACCTTATTTAGAAAGTGAAAAATACAATCTATAAATATCAATTTCTCTAGATGTGCTATCACAAACAAAACAAACGGCACAAGTACAGAGAACATATAACAGCGCTTAAAATCAGCTTCACACTGTATCCAGCACACAGCATGGAAGGCAGAGGGAACCTAGTGTTAAGGCACTCCGTTTCTCACTTTCTGCCCAATACAGGAAACAGAAAACATAAGTTCCTCAAAAGAAATATTCACACGCATCTATTACATACTTTATAAACAGCTATTTAAATCTATACTTCGTCTTTACAAAAAAAAAATATTGCAATGTTCAAGTAATTTATTTGATTTATAGGCTATTACTTCACGTTATTGGAGTTGGTGGAAAAAAAAAGGTTAGAAACACCTCGCAGGGTAGAGGACAAAGGTGGCAGTGTTGCCCTAACTACCGTTGAGGGAATATAATTTCTTCGTTGCTATTTATTTCTAAATTGGTTGGATGAATTTTTGTTTCGTTTAGACTAAATTAATGACGTCAGGGAGTTCTGCCTGGAAATATGCGTGAGTTGAGTTTTTTTAGGTGTAATGAATATATTTAAGGTTATTTGTGTTGGAATATTTTTAAACGTATTCCAGATATAGCAGGGTACGCAGAGGGCTAGGAAATCTAGTGATAAGACACTCTGTTCTCATTAAGCCATTTCCACTTTTAACTTTCCTATAAATTCTCAAGTCATAGCATATACAGTGGCGTTTACAGTAACACACTAGCACACTTGTACCCCTGGTATCGCCTCGGTATCGTCTATGTTTTGGCTCTCTTTCTATTTATACACAAGATACTATAGATAAAATTAATCAAAGGAATAAATAATTAGCTAAACACTTTCCTCCGTACAATAGAGAAGGCTAAAGAAGCACAACGCCGCGGTTTATCGACAAGAATGAGGAAATGAAAATTAATATAACAATTTCTAGGAGTGGGTATCGAACCCATAGTCATCTCGGTTTGACGCTCTCACGACGCAACCCCCTCAAATTAAATTTCTATTTACGTAAAGAAATGAACGAGTTCGAACTGACTACATCCAGAGAAAATTAGCAAATATTGCTTTTAAATATACATAATATGTATTTTATAGCTATATTATTTCACACCAATCCCCTATACCTTTATACTTGACGCGTAATTAAAAATCTCTTCATTTATTTTAATGTGTTCGAAAAGATTTTAGTACACGTGTTGGAGGTAATTTAATAGAATTTTTCATCGCTCAGGTCATGTTGAAATGAACATACAGAAACTAAATGAACGTATAAAAAATTAATTATATACATACGAGTACATACGCTTAAATATTTTGCGTAAACATAAAAAAAAACACTCAATCTTTTTTTGTAAGTTTTTAAGGATTTATGCAGGTGGATGTGTTGAGTGACTGAACTAAACGCCGTCTTAATAAGTATTTTTATTTCTTAAGAGTGCTATAACACTTAAAAATGATAAAAACAGTAGTTTATAGCTACACATTTTGATTTGACTAAAATAACCGCAGTGGCCAGTTGAGCTCTACGCACTTCACAATCTAGTAAGATTGACTGACATAATGTAAAACCGGTCATCTTCAACCTTCGACACATCTACGTATAAAAATACAGCAGTGTAGGCAGAGGGAACCTAGTGTTAAGATACGATCTTCTCCATTTTCTGAGGCATTGTGTGTTAAGTGGCGAAACTCACTGGACTTTTTACGGGCGCTACGATGGCCTCAAAATAACATATCAAATCTTATAAATTTTTTTCCAGTATATTAAAATTTTTGGTATCTATATTGAATTTAATTAAATTGTAAGTTGATTTAAGTCTCTACTTATCCGTACCCATTCCCTTTCGGCTAATTATAAGATAGATTGGCATTCATAATTACCGGCCTTTGTTTAATTTTCCAAGTCCCTGGAAACTTATTAACTTTGCGTTATGACGGCCTTTTGACGTTTGGAAAATTGTGATATTTTTATTAATAATACTATTATTGATATTTTTTTTTTGTATTCGTGATAAAATATTTGGTATTCATTTCCTGTACTTTGATAGGTTGATGTGGCGCAGTACGACACTACGGTTATAGGTGCGATTCCTTTTTGAGGAAATAAATTAATATTTATTAATGTTTTCATGTCTTCGTTCTAATATTACGGTAAAAGCGCGGCAGCTCTGCTGTTCAACGTGAAATGCCCTGAACAAGGCACACAGGTGGATAGGAAATGTTTTAACACCAGGTTTCAGGAAGCTGCAAAAAACAAACAATGACTCTAAATCGACAACAGAAAATTAAAAATTCGAAGAAAATTGCGAGCGAAAATTTATTTTATTATACATTAAAAAAAGAAACGTTATTTTAATATAATTTAAGGAAAATTTGTAAAATGCACTCTATAAAAACCCATCCATACATTCTCATAGTCAAGTAGCGTGACCCCTCCGTGCTCCGTCACGCTGCCGAGTTCCAGACTTATTGCTCCAAGTTGTTAGATTTTACCCAACATTTTTACAGTGACATTGTAAATGTAAAGGTTTTCGTTTTGTTGAGAACTTATTATTTTATTTGCTATTGAATGATTTTTGAATTGAAATATTTGTTTTGATTAATAGGTTTTATTTTATTTATTACTTGAATTTGATTTTATAAAATTAAAAAAAATAATAATTCCACACTGTATCTTCAATATAGCTAGGTAAGCAGAGGAAGTCTAGTGTTTAAACACACCGTTCCTTAAGCAACTACTTAAAACGTTTTGTTTACCAGAGCCGAAAAATTTTTAAAAAATGTTAATTCTCGCGAGTAAAAATTCGATTCCACAATCATTGCACTTACATTCGGACGCCGTTCCACTGCGCTACGACGGTCTACTACGACTACGTTTAATCAATGCTAGTATTTATTATACATATATGAAAAATGTTAACCTGTGTAAAGCAGGAAAACTTAAAAATATAATAACTATCTTTAAATCATGTAACAAGTATCTAAGCTTAATAAAAAAATCTGTGAATTATTCAATTCATAGGCTACCTTACGAAAACGTTTCAAAAAACATGTGTGAAACGACTTCCCATACATTAAGGAAGTGGGAAGGCTCGAACGCTCCTTGATTTAAAGAACGCTTCGTCACGGTACCAACTTTGAGACTTATCGCCCCAAGTTGCCAGGTCCTAACAATTCTTAGCAACTTTCTGATCCGAAACGTTAGTGGCAGAGGAATTTTTACTGCTATGGATGTAATTAAAGAAAGTTGAACCTCGTTAAGCTGTTTTAAGTTGACGACGAAGGAAAAAGATTGCGAGATCCACTTTTAAATGGTGTTTTTATGTCATTTGAGAGATCTTTTCTAAGTTTTCCTTTAACTGACTTTTAAATGTATAGCTTCTAAGTTTTAAGTTTATGTAACGTAATCGATTTAAATGTGAAGTAATGGAAAAAGGCTTTAAGATAATGAAAGGTTTTAAAATATTGTACGTAAAATATGGTATATGTTCATCTATGTGTGCATTACGTATAATATTTGTGTGTGTTTTTTTGTACACAACGTTTTTGTTTAAGTTATACGTATCTCTTGACTTATATGTAAAGAAAAAATAACTTTTTATTAGTTCCAATAAACATTTTCCATTTTTTTATTTAATTATTCACATCTCTCTAATTATAGTTCAATATACGAAACATCGTGTCTTGAGTGGCGGAACTTAACGCTGCAGATTGCCTCGTTATTTATTCTGCCAAATAGGGTTCCTCGTATTTACTCACAACCAAACGTATAATAAAGTCAGGGATTTTACCCCTGTGATATGATAGCCTTAAAAAAATGAGAATTAAAAAAATATCTCAGAATATAATCAAAAAGATATCAGTAAATAATTTAAACCTATAACTACATTTTCTTTGTTATCCCTTTTAATACAGTCTCAACTTAATGGCAGCTTATTTGGTTGGAACACGGTCCCCCTCCTTTTATTTCCGTCATAACTTGTCATTCCCACAATTATTGTATAATTAATGTACTAGAAACTCCGCTCGTAAATGTTCTTGAATACACCCAATGTAAGTATAGCGAATAACAGCTGTAAAGGTGGATCTTCACTAACAAATATGCTAAACTGTATTATATTGAAAATTATCATAATTTCTGCTTCACGTTGTATCCCGCATGTAGCAGGGTAGGCAGAGACCATAGTGTAAAGAAACTCTGCTTCTTACTTTCCACCGAAGTCTGGCGTCCCAAAGACAAAGAAACGTAAATATTAAATATTTTATTTCTTGGAGTGGGAATCAAACCCACAACCTGTGGCGCTTACAGTCACGACTGTCCTCTGAACATCATGATTAATGAAAAATAAGCAACTACAGCGCAGTGTTAAATTCCGGTACTAAATACACGATATCTTGAAATCTCTCGGTAAGCGGAGAACGGATAATCAGGTCACTGCGTAGTGCCTACCATACTACTACACAAAGCAGCGAAGGCAAAGGTAGCCTAACGTTTAGTGTAGCGAGATATTTTTAGATTCTCTACGCGCCGCCAAAATTTCGAAAGAGTGGTGGAACTCAACGCCATGGTGTTTCTTTCTATCAGAGTGAGAAAATTAAAATATTTCCTTACCCCCGTTACTTTTTTTAACATATTTAATAATTATAGCATCACATATACATTGGAGTGTGATCCTAATAAATTTATGAAGGGCTTGTTTGAAGCAACCTCCTGTATACAGTGAAGGGATGTTAATCATGATTATTATTTGAACATAATTTTTGAATTCTATCTTTTAGAAATGATATATTTATTACATTTTGTAACAGGTTTCTAGAATGAGTTAATTTTCTATCGAATGTTTTATCTGAATGAATTATTGTCTTATTTTCAATCCCCCACTTTCAACTTCTGTTCTGTTCTGTTCTTTTTATTATGGCGTTCACCAAAACTTCATCAATTTCAAGTTAGTGAGTAGGCTTATTGTTTTAACTATATATTAGACTAATACTCCTCGACATTTCAGCTTTGCTAAAATTACGTAGGTCTGGCGTCTCTGGGATCTTGGGCTATAGTGTTTCTACAGCAATGTGAAAGTCTATTGTCTGTGAAGGGGTACTATCATAAGTGGCGAGTAAGAGACAGATAATGGACGACGAATGACGGTTTAACGATTTCTGTGTTTTTCAGAAAATAAATCGGAAATTAAAATAATATTAACATGTTTTAGAAGTAATTTCATAGATTTTCATAGATATCTTTAGGAAATAATTTCATATTTTAATCTATAGATTATACTTTCTAATCTTTGAAAATGATTTCATATGAACCTCAAACCGAATCAAATATATGAGCTAATTCGATATAAATTTCCTATTTTGGCCAGAGCTGTCTTCAATCATTCATAGCCGCCTGACATCTTATTTCCGTGGACTGACTTGGCAGAGTTGCTTTTGGTGCTTTTGTATAATTATATTATATACACGTTTACATAATATATATACGGAAATGTTAAAGATTGTAAAAGAGATATAATGGTAAAGTGCTTAAATGTTAACGTGATGAGTGTAGGTTCAATTCGTAATCCAATTTGTTATGTTTTGTTCTTCAAATATATAGATTTCCTTTCACCATTTCAATAAAATGGTCAGATATATAATTTAAATCTTATCTCGAAATGAAATACCTAGTTTATTTATTTTCTTTAGTTTAGTTGCATGCATGGACAAATCCACTATTATGAAAAATAAATATATTAAAGATGCTTAATTTAAACGTCGCGCTTTTCTAACTATACTAGGGAAAAACTTATATCGGGGACGTTTGAACATTTACTGAGAGCTTAAATAACTTTACAGTGAAGTATTTGGTTTTAGTTCTTCTTTTCCTTAAATTCTAGGAATCCTAGGAAAATATTAAATAAAGGAAAAAGATTTTATGTAAATTTAAAATAAAAAAGTCACAAATATAAAACAGTATGGAATTTTTAAGAGTCTAGTGCAAAAGTTTCTGAAAGGTTTGCAACGCATCAGCAAATTCAGATAAAGATGCATATTTCATGAGTCAGACAGCCTTCTCTTTTACCTACACTTTTATAATTTTTAAACCACGAATACTATGAAAAAGTTGATAAAAATAAACACCAAATAATTATTTTATTAAAATTAATTAGAATAATATCCACGTTCTGGTTAGCGGCGTTAAGTTCCGACAATAAATATATATTGTCTGTAAAATTGAACTAAAATTGTCGTGCTGCAGACGACACGTCTCAGAGCTTTCGCTGAATACTATTATATTATCAATTTTCTACTTAAGCTTTTATTAGCGCTTTTACGCATCACGCAGATAGCAGAATGGGCAAAGGTAACCGCAACTCAATACACCCCCCCCAGAATGCGGAGGAAAATGGGGAACGGACTGTCTTGACAATAGGTTCTTTTTGTATGTGGGTTCTACCCGTGATGGTAATTGTATTTTTTTTACGTAAAATCGTTTTTTTTTTGCAGATTTTAAATTTCAATTAGAATTTCGTATATTCTACACAAACACACATCTAACATAAATAATGCTATTAGAAAGAACATTAAGACAAAAGTAAAACATAATATTAAAAATTTCTTCATCGTTACTAAAGTAGGGAAAAGTTATTTCATTACGTTGGACTTATTCCGTGGAGCTTAGTATGTGAATACCAGTTCCAGAAGTTTCTCTATTAAGCACCCATAGACAAAGTTTGTATGTTTTAGCTACAATATAAAATCTTCGTTAAGTATTATTATTGAGTTTAATGCTTTTAAATAGACAAGGTGAAATGAAATCATATTACTTAAATAATATATTTTTTATTACTCTATATATTCAGTGCACAACAAATTAGCAGGGTAAGCGAAGAGAACCGAGAAGTAAGACACTTCGGTCTCCATTTTTCGCCCAAACGCGAGATGCTTTACGCTAATCCCGCAGTCACTCCGCCCCAGCTGACTTTCCATTACCATTCTTGCCCCCAATTTTCGTAAGTTCCTTGAGTGAAAAAACTCATCGCGTTTTATATTGCTACTAGATCCGGTAAAATATATCATTCCTCTTAGTGGGAATTGAACTCACAACCATCACCTTTATAGCCAACGGCCTCAACTAACATTACGTGTGTTAAATAATTAAAATTAAAGCAAAAAATCATTGTGACCATCAAAATAATAAAATTATTTAAAATTCACTTAGTTATTTCATTTATAGAATTACAAAAATAAATTTTCATTAAATTTATTAATATAACCACCGACCGACAATTAAGTATCAGTAATAAATTTAAAACAACCACTAAAATCTCTTTACACCTCGCCATATTGAATACGTATAAAGTTTTATACGTCGCGTCGTAAAACTCCTACTAAGATCAAACGGGGATAATTTTATTGGCAACATCTCTTCAATTTCTTGTTAACAAGCTGGAAACATTTTAAAATTTCAACGAGGCCTTAAAATATTTATTATGGGGGCCGTCATGGTGTTTCTCTATAAATATATCGATTTCCATGTTTAGCGTTGAGTACCGCACAATGTCTCGAAAATGGAAGTGGAAAGTAGAGGGCGACAATGTTTTAAAACTTTAAAACTATTAACTAGTAAAAACTGTGTCATTTTGATCACAAAACCTAGTCTGGTAGGTCAAATCAATTATTTAGATCGCTGACTGACCTCTCACTAACTCCAGTGACATTTGAGAGAACTAACGAACATAATTATGACAAATATTTATATTTAGTACAAAGATAACAACTCTAAAAATACGAAGAAAAAACAAATATCAGCTTTAGTTATATATTTAATATCCTTATTTCTTACCAACAATTACAGTTTTAGCTATAGATACGAATAGTCAAGAAAAATAAACAACTCATGTTTCACCATGAAAATATATTATTTTCAGCTTCACGTCGTATCCCGCACAACAGAATAAACAGAGGGTAGCTAGCAGCTAGCTAGTGTTAAGGCACTCCGTTCCTCATTTTCCAATAAACTCTTAAGGCTTTACGTTTTACCTCACCGTGTTTTGCCTCAATACAAAAGTGAAGAAATGAAAATAATAAACGGTGGTCAAACCCATAACCGTCAGGATCCAGCCACAGGCTTGCGCCACGACTGGCCCCAAACCATGAATAATAAACAAGTAAAATACAATATTGCTATTATATAAATATAATATAGATACAATATATTTGTTCACATTTCTCGTAATCGGATTACCGAAACGGACCGTTTTAATATTTTATCGCTAAGTAGATTGAAAATGAATTGTCTCCGTGTTTATCCGATTACTAAAACTCGTTTTTGTCCATCGAATATAATGAGGTCGTAGATAACGCTGGAAAAATGTTCTGCTTCTCGATTGTATTACATAAATCGATATTGGGAATAATATTTGTCCATAAATATGTTAGATAATAAATGATATACTTACTTTAGATAATATTTCTCTTAGAATCACTCTGTATCTCGAACATGGCAGAGGGATTCTAGGAACGTAGTGCTAAAGTACTAAGTTAAATATAAGATACTTCCGTTCGTCACTTTTTGCCTAATTCTGAAGGCATTGTGTTTTGAATGGCGGAAGTTAACAAATCGCTTTGCCTTATTACCAAGAAATTGAAAATATTAATTATTAAATTTTGTTGAGTGGGAATCGAATCCACAACCTGTTTACGGTCGCATACTTGTTCCTCTGCGTCACAACTGACGAATACGAATACCCTACTTACTTACTTTTTTAAAGTCGGTTAACGAGGTAAAATAAACAATAGTACTTTACAGGAATAGTTCCATCATTGCTCACGGTCAGAGCAGCTGCAGGTGAGGTGTAGCAGCGTAAATCCCTTATGCACGATATAAAATATCTTATGAAATTTAGAATCTTGAGACGAATTGTTTCTAAACAACATTTGTTCTAAGGATCTTTAGGTTTTTCTTATCTTTTAGGAGCAGTTTGAAAAGTTTAGTGATGTTTGGTTTTTTTATTTAAGTCATTTTTAGCCAAATTTTCGAGCCATTTTGTATTGAGTGGCGGAACCTAACAACCCCTATAAAGTGAAAAGAAAAATTATTTTGTCATTGCATATGTGCAAAATGTTTTTTACCTGGATTCCCAGCATTTGTCAGTCTATTCAACACTTTTCACCAAATTCTCAACTCATTGGTTGTTAAGTGGCGGAACTTAACTCGTTACCAGATAATATCAAATATTTCCTTCCCCAAATGAGAACCGAACCCAAACCCATCGCGTTCATATGCGAATGCTAATGCCCCTGCGTGACGGCCGTTAAATAACATTCATTAAGCTTCAATACAAAGCTTACATAAAATTCATTGTAACAGTAATAAAATAAGAGTTGCCATTAAAATATTTCTATTCAAAGAAACAAAAGTTAATCGGGTTACGCTCTAGCAATAATAAAGTTTGGCGTCCGTAATCACCATTTAAACAACGTGCTTGGATCGTTCCGGGGACCTGGGGAATTGAAAAATAACTTGATGTCGCTGTAATAAAATTGAAGGTAAAAACTTCTCTTGTGAATTTTCTATTGAAAATGTAGAATTTAGGTTATTGAGGTAGTTTTTCGGGTGTTATAATTGTATTTATTTTCTTATCAGTTGGTGCTTGTAATTTATTTGCGCGGACTTTTGCCATATATCTCCTTCTTTTTATCACCCGTATCATTGGAGCAGATGAGACTTGCAGCAGATGAGTCAAGAGAACGTAGAGTTAATATTCTCTGTTATCTGCCTCCCGCCAAAATTCAAGACATTATGTATTAAAGTAGTGTATCAACGTCGCGGTTTATCTTTCCGTAGCAAATATATAACAATAACAGTGTACATATAAATATTTCCCTGAGCTGAGCGAAGGTTGTGGTTTGGATTCCTACACAGGAAATGACATATTTAATATTTCCTTTTTTTCTCTATGATAACAATGAAAAGTGCGAATTCGAGTTCCGCCAGTCAATACGCAAGGCCTCAAGAATTCGGTAGAAAGTTTTGAACGTATGTAATTAACGCAGGTTCCCAGGTTCCCTCTGCCTATCCTTTTAACTGCAGAATGCAACATGAAGCTAAAAAATATATATCAACATTATATACTATGTTTTAAACCCATAACCCCGCACACATAACAACTGCGCCATAATCCACGAATCCTCCAAGTAAATTATAATAACAATTCGCATACATCAACAAAATGAACGCTCAACTAAAACAAAGCAAAACAGAGACTATTTACAATAATTAGAAGTCTGCCGTATAAATAAATGTACATATTATGCCAACGTTAAGTCAGTTCGGCGCAGGAACTTCTCAGTTTGGCAATTCCTATTCTAGGAAATGGAAATAATAAGGGAATAACTATTCCGTTTATTTAAGTTCCCGGAGCGTCCCTTGCAAGTTGATTTTATTATAACATTTAGCTTTGGAAAGTATCTGGAGAATTGTTGTAAACCTACTGGTTAGTCTGTTTTGTGTAAA
>HE670934.1:19040-36145 GCA_000313835.2 Heliconius melpomene melpomene
GTGGTGTTTATTAATAGCCTACTAATTATTTATTAGTGCCGAATATATTTTAGGAACAAACAAAAACATTTTCGTCCCAAAGCCTCTGAGAGAAATGTCACTTTGACACTAACAATTGTCAATTTGATTTACGAGTAGTTAAGGCGTTCGAAAACGGAGGAAACAAAAAAGATTGTCCACTTTGTAATAAAATATGAATAGAAGAACTTAACACTAATATGTGTGTATAGATATTTTTATAATCATACAAGAAATTAAAATATTGTAAAATGAAATTTTAGTACATCAAAATGAAATTTTTGTACATCAAAAATGAATTTTTTGTACATCAAAAATTTCATTTCATGTATGCTAAATATAATTTAAAACTATTACTACCACACCAATTAAAATTATCTATAATAGAAACATTGCAATGGCTTTTTTTAAATTAAATAACTTTTTGTTAAAAAAGTACGTTTTTGGCTATCTTTAGAGTTGTTATTGTTAAGAGCCATAAGGTAACGTAATGTAGTTAAGAAGATACAATTAATCGAAAGTTTGTGCTTTCAAAAAATAGTTTTTTGAAAGCATAAAATGTTTTAGGTCATCAATCATTTCATTAAAAAATATTAATTACTTTATTTTTATTTTTTTATTCGAAAAGTGGCAACATGTCACTACTGAGTACTGACACTAAAAAAGGATTTCCCCAATTTCCCATATATCAGTTTCAAATTTCCTTGAGTTCTATAGAAAATAGAAATATAATTTAGTAAAATGTATTAAATAACACACTGATCGAGTAAATATTAGAAACATCAATTACAATTAACTTAGATAAGGAATTGATATGGTTTATATTATATCAGTCACTGATAAGTTGTGTGTACGAACGTGAAAGTAACTGTGCTTAATTTTGATAAAAAAAGTAATTAATTATTAGAAAGAAACAAATACAGTAACAAATATAATAGTGACTGAGACCTGGAGACATATTACACGAAAACTAAATATCAGAGCTATGGCCTACTATGAAGATATTATAATTACAGAAGATGGAAAAACTATGTGTGAGCTTTGTCAAATACATGTACCTTATGATAATATGATTGAACCTCATTTAGATACAACAAAACACCAGAATTATTATATGCTCAGAATTATGCTTCAAAACAATATAAATATACAAGACAATAGAGCATTCTGTTCAATTTGTAAAACACAATTAGATGATTTGATGGATCACATACAAAGTTCCGAACATGGAAAGTTAATGAATTTAATCACTGAAATGATTAAAAATGATGGATTATTTATAGAATTACCCAAACATGACATATCTAAAGATAATATATCTCAAATGAATTGTATAATATGCAATAATGTTGTACCTTTTACTTTAGAATCACTCATGGAACATGTTAGATCTTTAAAACACAGACAAGCTCGATCTATGGCTGTTCAACCTTTTAATGCAATTTTTTCTGTTGAAGGGTGTGATGATAATTTGTGGTGTAAAATATGCCAAGTGTATTTTGAAAACTATATTGAAACAATTTTTGAGCATGTTGATTCCAATACAGAATATAAGAAAAGACTAACAAAAATATTGAGATTAATTGAGGGCCAGAATATAGAAATTGATAATTATTTGGCAAACCCAAATGAGCATACGGCAAATTGTACAAAATGTGAGACTGTAGTCGCTTGCAATGTAGATAATCTTGAACGGCATATTAAAGGAAAAAGACACAATCATTAAGCTCTAGCCTATGTACCTATATGATAGAAACTTTATTAATGAGACTAATGACACCACTGTACTAGAGCACCACACTATAAATGCAACAGATGTGGGCTAAAGGACATGAACTGTCTCTGTCTCTTCGCTCTGATAACAAGACAATATATGTATTTAGGAATACTACTATTATTAACATTGTCAATCTTTGTTTACTATAATACTTAACATTACTTGCTACTATAAAATATAATTGGTGTATGAATGTAGTTTAAGGTTTATAATACTGGAGTCAACATTTATTTACAATTATAATATTTATGCAATAAAACTAGTTATTTTCTTTAACCTTTTTAGGTACTGAAATATAAGACTGGGCATTGTGTGTAAATAAAATCATATTCTTGTGCTCCTGTGCCATAACTGTCCTCCAAAATGTAAAAGTAATTGAAAATAATAGAAGATCTGTAGAGGCTAATGGAGAGCGGGCACAAGCCCAACGTTGAGATCCGCTACTCAACACTTGAATGTTTGCAGAATTCGGTAGAAAGTGGGCAACGGAAGCGTCTTAATGGAAACGCAGTGTATTGACACTAGGTTCTCAGGTTTTCTCGGCCTACCTTGCTATGTACGGAATAAACCCGGAAAAAAAATAGGTAGAGAGGCCATCATTGCGCAGGGGCACAGCAGCGTTAAGATAAATAAAAGGTAGAGAGAGATAATGAATACCATTGTCTGAATTTCAAATTCCAACCAATAATAACATAGTAGTAAGTATCTATTTATAATTTTTATAGAAATAATAAATATACTCTGTAAAATATTTAAGGTTCATGTCCATCGAACGAACGTTATTACGAAAAAAGGTGTATAATTTTTATAATAACTTTCTACATCACATTAGACTTATTTTTAATTTAAATAATTATTTTTTATCAAGTAGATTAAATTTACTCATTCATAGGCATTTCTGTTTTTACAATATCTGACATTGACAATTACTTGGAATTTCCAAGTAGATGTCAATGTCACTTCTTAAGTTAAATCATTCAAACTTCAAACAATTTTTTTGCCAGAAATTACGAAAACGAAATTATAAGTTGTGAAACATAATAAAAATTCAAAGGGAGAATAAAAGCTAAAAATGAAGACAGGTCTCTTATATGGGGTAGTGGCTAACTCAAAAACGCGAATGCGTTGTGTATTTTGCGGAGTTTTTATTCCGAAAGCAAACAAATGTATTGAAGAGCATATAAACGGAACTAAACATAAAGAATACATAGATATAATGGCAGAACACGGTCTGATGTACGATAATGAACAGTTATATTGTAGGCCTTGTGATTTACATTTCGGAGAAGAAGACTCGATTGCTTCTCACATCGAAACCGAAGATCATGCGAACTGGATTGCGGCCATCGACGACTTGATAGAGGGCGAATTTATTAATGTCCATGCATACTTGGCTTGCGAAAGCGACGAAATAAACTGTGAAGCGTGTCAATTCAAAATGTATTGCACTCTACAAAATATTGAAGACCATGTAAACCAAATGACACATCGAAATAACGTCGCTGCTAAACTGAGGCCAATCAACGGAATATTTGCTGGTGATGACGATGAAGAAGCGTGGTGCAAAGTATGTGGTGAATATGTCATTAATTCTGCAAGGGGCATTTTGCAACACATTGATGAATCTCAATCTCACATAGATTGGTTTATGGACCTCATTGATCTCATTTCAGCTCAGGATGTTTCAGTTCAAGATTTTCTCAGATTAGAAGATGAGAAAAATGCATATTGCAATAAATGCCAAAAGGAAATTCCCTGCAATATGCAAAGTATTGAGGAACATGTCAATAGTGATGCACACTTAAATAAATTCAGTTAATGCAACTAGCAAATTTAGATACAGCTTATTTAAATCTCTATCAGGCTTTAATTATATTTTCTATATGCAAGATGTGTCTGCCTTAGGATTTTTTTAAATATTTTTATTTCCTATGTTTATGCTTAATTTAGGAAATAATTATTATATTATTAAATGTTGTGTTAAGAATATAACTTGTATTGTCTAAAATCTCTATTTTGTAAACTGTACATTGTAAAACTAACAATAAAAAGGTCTTTGATTTGTCTAATTATTATATTAGGACAAATTGACATATAATGTTACATTGTTTATAAGATGTGGAGTAGATAGTTTAAATCTATATTATATTTCTACATATATAATATTCATATTAAATATGGTCATAAATAATGTATAAATTTCTTTATAGAACAAATTATATCACATTCAAAAACATTCCTTACTAACATTGGTGTATCAGAGTTTAATGCTTGTTGTTAAATTGAAATATCTGAAATATACATTTCAATAAAAATAAATATACACTAGATTTTAAAAACATGTATAATTTATTCCATAGAGTGAGTTACATAAAATGTTTTAAATATTTATTTTAATTAGAAATTTAAGTTACAATGTGTTCAATAATTTTTTATTCAAAATTATGAAATATTGTTAAAGAAAATCATACATTTGAGTGTAATTAAACATTTAGCTTTGTGAATTATATTATAATACAATCGTCACAATTCCCTAATTTCATGTTTAGATTGTTTCATTCTGCAATAAATTATAAAAAATGTATCAGCCTTTAATTTACATTTTAAAAATGTTTATCGCTTAATGATAATATATTTTATAATTGATGGTTTCATAGTGCAGTGAAACTGGCTGTAAACTGAATAAGAAATGTATATATTAAAATTATTTTCATTTCTTCAGTTCTGGCAAGTCTCAAATTCCAGTGGAAAGTATGTCCAGCAGATGTTTCGGATATTTTAGAAAGATTGGATTATTTAAAAAAACTGAAATACTTGAAAAATTTAAATCTTGATCATAAACACAGCAGCCTAACTGTGGTGATCAATTAGGCTGTTATATAAGCATCACCTTTTTTACAAATATACCCTATTACTATAATTTTTATATCATACAGTACAATAAAACTCGCTATATAAGCCTCGTAAATAACAATGACAATATCATTTTGTAGAAAGAATTTTTTTATCATATATGTGTATGAAACCATTCTTCAAAACATTTTGCATTGTGAAAATTATAGCTGCATATTATTATTTTCTTAATTTCTTGCTGTATATGAGTATGGCAGGATCCTGGGCCACCTAGTGTTACGTGCGTATGTATGTAACTGGTGCTGCGAACGTAAGACACCGTTCCCCGCTGAATTCTTGAGGTAAGTAAGTATAGAGCGTTGAGTGTTGAGTGTTGAGTGGCACAACAACCAAACCGATGACATGAAAATATTAAATATTACATTCCCCCGACTGAGAATCGAACCCACAACCACCGCTTTTACAGTCTCACGCTTGTCCCCCTGGAACACGAAGGCCTGTTAGAATAGTTAAATATTATTATCATTACCGCAAATCTTTAAAAATATTTTTTATATTTTATCTAAAAAAAGTAATTTATTTTCTATTTCAGTTAACATGGAGATTCAATAGTCAAATGGATAATCATCTTCATCCTCTTCTTTTATTACAGAAAGAGAATTATTGTCAGATCTGCTAGGTGGAGACTTCTCCATCTCCGTCATGTTTTCATTAGGAACTTCGCCCTCTCTATTACGAATTCTTTTTTCATCCAAATTTATTACTTGGGTCAAATCTTCTACATAACAATCTATTTGGGATATGGCGTCACTCAAACTGTTCTGTAGATGGCTAAAAAAATAATAATAAAATTAAGCGAATTAGGATATAGGTACTTATTTTTTAATTATACTGAAAAAATGGCATTAATTTCACTCAATGAATGAGTGAATGTTTATTAAATAATATAATTTAAAATCTACCTGATCCTCTTAATATTATTCCGTATTTGCCTGCCAAATGTTTTGAGCTGAGTTTGTTCTTGTCTTAATTTGCGATTTACGTCATCTTTCGCCAACTCCTGACTGGGCCGTTGGGCGCGGTCATTGAACCTGGCCTCAGCTATACGTTCTTGATCCATTACTTCAATTAGTGTCTTCTCTGCTAATAGCAATTCTTGTTCTAAGGACGTATAATCTCGTAGTGCCTGTGAGTGTTGTAAAGTGTCACTCAATGGGTCAGTCTTATTGTACGCTAAATAGTTATAGGTATCTAAAAAGGTTCCAACCTTAAAGAACGGAATTAGAACAAAACATTCCTTCTTTATACTCTTTATACTGCTAAGTGAAGGCAGGATATAGGAACGAAATATGTGGAACAGAGTATTTTTCAATAGAATCGGGATAAAAATATAATTATCACCTCTTCTCTCTGCCATTTCAAATCTTGAATTTTAAATATATTTGTATGCAGACGCCTTCGAAGCATTGCATCAATCCTGGCTCCATGCGCTTGTGCTGATATTGATAGTTGCACTCGAGCTCCTCGTACCTAAAAAAAATTGGTACAATATATAAATAATTAAGGGTGGTACAACTTAAGTTTTTAGCCTAAAAGAAGCTATTCATTTCACTTTCAATCTATTTAAGATATATTTTCTATTGAAAGTTGAGTGGTAAGATCTCACGTTTCTATACGACGTTTTTAGACGAAACCTAATGTTGAGACGCTGCTTGTCCCACTTCTGTTCAATTTTGAGATATTTCATGTTGAATGGTAGATCTCAAGGCCGTGCTTTGTCTTGTTACCACATCGAGAAAAGGAAAATAATTCATTCTCCTGGATGGAAATCGAACCCACAACGTGTTATATAGTCGTGTTTACAGACATATAATTTCAGGTTGCGCCATGGTTGCCTCCGAATCACTATGATGATGATAATCATTAAGGCATTAAGATGGTAAGATGGTTTTTCCTCGTTTTCTTTAAAAGGGAAGAACACCTAAACAGAAGGAATATAAGTTTACCTACCTGTGTGCCTTGTCGTTAAAGCATTACAAAGAGCTTTTAAACCACTTCTTTTTAGAGCTGCGCATCGCTTTACCCAACGGGACATGGGAAAGCCTCTGTAAAGTAAAAAATATGTTTTATTATAATTTTACGTAATATGATGTTCATTTATATAAAATCGGTATATCCTATTAATTACTAAACAACTTGGGAAATTATTCTGATGGTGGCGTGAAAAGATTTTTTCTTTTTTTAGCTATATCGCTGCATCAGTTTTATACTTTGTAAGAAAAAATAAATAAATATAAAATAGAAAAATTTATCTACTTCTTCGTTTTCAGTTCCTCAACTACAGCGTTTTCATAATTCTTATTTGCACACGTCTCTTCTATTTGTAAGGCTTGTGACTTAAGAGCTATGTCAGCTTCTATTCTATTCTTGACTTTCTCTGTTCTTAGCATTTGGTTTTCTAATTCCGAAATCAATCTTTCAAAGTTCTTTTTTTGCTCTTTAAGAAAGTTTAGTTCCTTAAGTAAAAAAAAAGTTAATTATGTTAGTAATGTTATTAGCGTAATAATTTTATATTTTTTATCTCATATTTCGTTAATTGAATTAACATCTTCTAAAATTCATATAGCATTTAAACTTGCAACCTATTGAGATAGATCTCTTACATCTATTATAGCATTTTCCACAGCATCTATCAAGGGGCACATGGCCCCGGGTCGGGTTCCCTCTCGTGAGTGATTATGTATTTCATCTTTCACTCTTTGAATAATAACTTGTAATGCATTTTGTTCATATTTTAAGCCGTCCGTGGATTCTGTCAAACGCTTAGACAAATCTTCTAAAACCCATCTCCAAGATGTCACGTCAGATATTCTGTGAATTTAACAAATCATGGAAGAGGTGGTACTGGCGCAGGGGCACCAGCGTGCGACTATACCTACTAGTACTTGTAAACGTGATGTAATATTTTATATTTTCATTTCCTCGCTCTAGAGTTCTGCCACTCAACATAATTCGATTCTTGATTTTGATTCCACTCAATACTCAACATGCCTCGATAATTCAGCGAAAAATGGGGAACGAAATGTCTTTTTGAGAACGGAGTTAGGTTTCCTCTGTCCTCTCTTAAATGCGGGATAAGTGCCGAAGCAAAAAAAATGAAACAATATTGGCTATGTTTGCGTTTCCATAAAATTATCTAAAAATATTACATGGTATTTTTAAAAGATAATCCTAATGCGCATTTATAGCTCCTTCTATTGGGTTATGGAAACCTTTGTGGAAATCACTATACGATTAATATATTTTTGATTAAGTCAGACATTACATACACTTTATTTTAGCTTATTTTTATTTTATAGGTATGATAGAAAGAAACTAACAAACTCAATATTACCAATATGAGTTTGCCAGTTTCTTTAAACTGCATCATTACCTGTCTTCTAAACACTTCTTGTACTGATATTCATTGGATTCTTTAAGGAAAGTGCTTATCATAACCAATTCTTGAGATTCATTTACTTGTTCTACGACGTCTGCGTTTAGGGAATCATTGATATCACGTATTTTATCTATCCCACTCGAAATTCCAAGGCATGCATCTTCGCAGAACATGGTGCCTTAGTTTAATTAAAACTACGAAATATTAAATAAATATCCATTATTTGACAAGTTTGGTGTTATGACAGTTTGCTTCAAGTAGACACAGTATGAAGGTTAATACACTTACTTACACTGGATCTTTTTTTTTACATGTATTCTATAATTGTGTATCAGATAAATCTCTATAATAATCATGTAAATCTTTTTTATTACCGGTCAATTTCCTTCGTGTGTTTTCCATACAATGTGACATTGGCGAAATGAATTGTGCTCAACTGGCACGCTCGAAACGCCATATATCAAGAATTCAATTCAATTCAAGATTAATACTCAAAATGTTACATTACGCTTATTGCTTAATCTGGAATAATGTGTATAGGGAAAAAAAATGAAATTTGTTCTCACCTAGATAAATGTGAATATATTTATTTCCAAAGTATTAAAGATATTTAAATTATTTAAATAAAATGTGGTTGGACATTGCCAAAATATTAATCATCAAATATGAGCTCTATTTTTATAACACTAGTGATAATTACTGGTACGTTCAAACGCCGTACCTATTGAAAAAATAGAACAGAACACTAGCGGTGAAAATGAGAGTCGATTATTCCAAATAAAATCGTACTTTAACAAATAAAAATACATTAGAAGTTTTGTATACAATTTTATTACATTCATATAATAATTTCATAATTATTTAAAGGTGTATTAAAATGAAATAAGCAGTAGGTACCGTAGACAGAGATGAGAATTATATGAAAACTATATCTACCGACATACTCGTATTATATTATTATGAAGTCTTGAAGTACAGTTTTATTTCTTTATAAATAACTGGTTTTCATAATAAATTGCTTTAGAAGCAATATGAATAGGCTTTAAGACAACAAAGTAAACTAATTCTGCAACACTTATTATGCTGAAGCCCAAAAATAGGCTGAGAAGACCCCCGATCGCACCTGAAATGTTTATTATAATTATATAATAACTAGCGGCCCGCTCGCGGTTTCACCCGCGTGAACTATGTTATTATTAATTTCTGTCTCCATGACTACTTCCTAATGACATCTATGCAAAATTTGAGACTCCTAGCATTTGTAGTAACGAAGTTTCATACAAACTTTAGACCCCAAAAACAGCCCCTTAGAAGTCGAATATTGCAAATTCCCGTCTTAGCGAGCACCTACGTCCTATAAATAGCTCCTATGCAAAATTTGAGATTCCTAGCACATGTAGTTTCTGAGATTTCGTGATGAGTGAGTGACCTTTCGATTTTATATTTTTTTATATAATCTATATAAGATTATTCGTTTTATGTACTAATAACATCATCATTTTAAAAAATATAATATTATCCTGTATACATCCTATCCTGAAAACGCAGCGGAACTTAACGCCGTCTTCTAAAAAAATTTTTCCCCCGAGTGGGAATGGGAAGACGGCGCTTCCTTATCTTATATTTGTTGTTACCTGCAAAGTAGTAGTCGTCGTATTGCGCATGGCGGTGTTGGCCCAAGAACATGTCGTTATAGAAGTGCACATTGATATGAGTTCGTTCTCCCCTAAAAAATGTGGAAATCTTGATCTATGGAGTACGATTAATATTATTATATCTATAACTGAGCAATTATGAAAACGTTAAAAATAAATGGAAAACCTTTTTTTAAACGGTTCTTGAGTTCTGTCACTCAACACGCAATGTCTGCAGAATTCGGTAGAAAGTGGGGAACGGAATATCTTAACACTAGGTTCTCTCTGCCTACTCTGCTGTGTGCGGGATACAACGTGAAGTATTTTTTTTTTAAACGTAATTAAATAGGAAAGAAACTTAAAAACAACTAGATACCACTTAACATTTTTCGAGCTAATACCTATATCTAAAAGACAAAAATATCTATATAAAAATATTAGGCTACCTCTTACTACCCATCTACATACGGGATGCAGTGAGAAGCTGAAAAAAATATATTTGGAAAACTTATTAACTAACGTATTATTATTTCCAAAATCCGAATTCCCATTTCCTGGATCTTTTACCAAATCTGAGTAATACACTTGCGAGGAGTACAAGACGTCGTTGCACGCAGGGTAGCAGGATGTGGGGTGCTGGTGCGGCTGCCTCTGCTCCTCACTGTCCGCGTAGTAAGCGTATATGAGCTGTTCACCGACTCTTTCTGTAATGTTTATTAACAATTTACTTCCGCTGAAATGTATCCTTTCCTATAGGAATATAATATTTCCTATAGTAATATTATCATAAATGGATCGAATTAAATGGAACCACACGGGAAGTACTTACTAGCTTTGAAATAAAAAAAAGAATAGCCCAGTCAATAGTTTTGAGGTAACAAACATAAAAAAGTATGTACAGTCGAATTGTGCTTATACCTTTATCTCATTTAATCAGCTTCACGCTATATCCCGCACATAGAAGGGTAGGCAGGTCAGGTCCCTACCTGGTGGTAAGACACTCCATTCCCCATTCTCTCATTTCAATAATATTCTCTCATTTAAATAGTATTCGATGGTTAATGAGGACATAATATAAATATTTAATTGTTATTTATTTTCTAGATCTAAGTGTTTTTCAAACTAAGGAGCAACAAACCAATTTTCCTTTTTTTTATTTTAACAGAATATTTTATTTATATTGGTAATAGACATTACAACTTAGTACTTTACCTTTTACTTTAGAGACACATTGGAAATCTAATTTTGTTGAACAAATGGGACTCCAGATGTGTTTTCCTAAAAAAAAATAAGAATATATAAGAGAATTTAAGACAGTGGAAAGTTTACGTTTCAGTTTAGTAAGTAAGCACTCTATATGTGCTTAAAAATTCATTCATCAGTTTCACTGTAGTAGAGTAATAAAAGTTTATAATATGACATTGTTATTTGATACCCTCGTGGCGCAATCTGAGGGCGTTGCAAACGATGGATTTAGGTTCGATTTCCACTTGGAAAATAAATGATGTTCATCTCGCCGGTAAATTAATTATGTTAATTTATTTTCGGCGAACGAAGTATCCTTATACTAGATGCTGAAACTGTCGATTGTTTCTCAATCGATAGTTTTAATCTAAAAAAGCCTATGCGATCGATAGGACAATCGACAGTATCGATATTTTCGATAGTATCGATACTATCGATTGTTTTTGACTATCGATTGTATGCTAATTCGCGATAGTATTGAATATGATTCTTAAGCATTGAATATGATTCTTAAGCTACAAGACGAAATGAAAAGAACAAGAAACATTTTTGTTACATTTCTTTTGTTTTTTCATATTTTGGTGAAGAGAAAGATACTATTGTAGCTTAGCATGCGATCGATAGTTCACAATAATCGATAGTTCGATACTATCGATACTATCGTTTCCTAGAAATTCAATAGTATCGATACTATCTATACTATCGAAAATATCGATACTATCGATTTAAATATCGATAGTCCTACTATCGGACAACTATCGATAGAATATCGATAGAATATCGATAGTTGTCTATCGTTAGTTGAATATCGATAATGCTAACTGACGCATACCGTCCGCAACTCAAAAATATCAAATAATCAATTACATATAAAATTAAATAATAATTCAACTAATATTCAATAATTAGAAACGTACAAAGCAAAACACAAACCTAGATTTTCATTATTGACAGTTACAATTTAATTGACATCTCTGAGTATCAATTTTGACCCCATACTTACTAGGCCAGTTATAAGGTACACATTTGCATTCTTCCATTGTCTCCCGTATTCTTAAGTCCCATTTGCAATTGCTGTCTGTGTAAGATTCATAAAAATGTAACTTCCTTTCATTTTGAAAGAAACATTGTCGTTGATCTGGAGATAACGCTCGTAAAGACGTATCAGTTTTATATGTGATAGCTGACACCTCGATAGTAGTCATACGATCCATGGGCAGTCGTAGAATAGTGCTAGTATAGACGTGGTCAGTTGGTGAACTTATTAATATCTGAAAAAAAATATATAGGCCAATTGACGCTCATATCTAGAACGATAGGTCATCAAAGCAAAAATATCTTTTCTAATTGAGAATCGAATCTACACCGCAATTAGCAAGAGCAGTTAATAATAAACTAATAGACCACACCACCCTATAGGCCAATATCTATATATTAAAATATTATAATGTTATTTACGTACATTAAATCCCACATTATGACCATCGCACTCATACTGATGGTCAGAAGTGTTTAAATATAGTTCAATTCCTAGTCCATTTACTTCACCCGATGCCATGACTCTAAATGGTAGGGTTCCCGACTTTGGGGGAAACACTTTTGGGTACCCCTTGTCCAAATCCCAGTCCAGAGTATCGTACGATGTAAGGTTGTAGAATTTTTCTTGCCAGGATACAGTTTCGTTTGTCCTTAAAATTTTTTTTTTTAATTAAAAACTTATTTTTTATAAAAATAGTACAGTATTTGCATGCACGTAGATATTTTTCTTGCTGAAAACTAATATTACTAGCATAACGCTATTAAAAAAAAACAGGCCAAGTGCGAGTCAGAATATTAAAAACGATAAAAAATTAATGTCTGTTGTATGGGAGTATTAACTATCACGGCTCATGAGATACACCCTGTAAGGTGGTGGCCTGGTTACATTTGGTAATCTTTAGTACAGTTTAGTATGAAAAATAAAAAACATAGAAATTATACGTTACATTCCATTCAAAGGTAGGCTGTTAAAAGTATAGCAGAGTCCATAATCAGTGAAAATAGGTTTTAAAAGCTTATCACAGCAATCCTTTCTGAGCCATTTCGCCGTATTTTGGGCAGCGTCGTACCCTGAGCGCCAGTAACACATTTCGACCAAATCTGCACATGCTGGGGATCCCTGTTAATAAGAAATAGCAATATTCGTCTGTGGAAACAATATTTTATTTTCTATTCATTGTGCTTATTATTTTGAGTTTTACCAATTAAATTTGAGATAGGCTGAGAAATAAAAACTAATGATAAATGAATCGTTCCTGTCTCTTCTGCATATATAAATGGTGCTAGCTTATTTTTCCATCCCCTGGACGCCTTAGGGGGCGATGGTTGTATGTTGTGATGCATGAGAACTACTGAACTACCTAACCACAGAGGATCTTGAAGGCCATAAAAATGTCAGGTAGAAGAAGAACAATATAATATATAGGTACTAGCTTATGAAGAAACACATCACATCGGGTATGTAAAATGTACTTTTTTTGTTGTTAATCATAAATGCCAATGTACCTCCAAAATAAAAGTTTGTAACTTTTCATTTTCCATCGCATTCAATCGACGTGCTCTTACAAAGTTATCATCTTCTGCGTTCATTTGAGGACACACCAAGGATGCAAAAAAACGCTCTTTCCTGAAATGGATAATAGTAATCTTTATTATAATATCTTTTTTTTGTTCTGAAGGAGCAAATATAGTGAAAATAAACATTGTATGATTGTTTTGAACTTGAATCACGAATCCACCGCTATCGCGTTCTATAGGGCACTGCCTAGATACTCCTTAACTGGTGAAGGTTGTCTTCAAACGCGTTATACATGTATAGGGACACTTTAACGATTAAAAAAATACAGTAGAATTAATTGATAATCTCCTTTTTTTACAGAAGTCGGTTAAAAACAGATTCAAAGAAAGTGATATTATGAATGAAATTAAGAGTTTTACATTTTAATCTTCAATACATACACGACCGCGCGGAACCACTTCAAAACTAGAACTGCCCTCTCTTTTTGTAAAAATTCACTAACATTTCTCAAAATTCTCTAACTACAAAAGTCTTGGTGGAAATGTAAAATGTAAAATAGGTTTAATTTTACTTAAAAGAAGTCCGTCTTGCTTAAGATATTTTACATTATTAAATTACTTTTTGGGCGTTGAAAACCAGCCTGAAAGCTTTACGAACTGTAAAACTATTTATAATCTCACCCAATCAGTTGAGTCACATTTTTATAAGACAATTTTACATGTAGATGTGGACATAACACTACACTTGGAAAGGGCACAGCCCATATCGGAGTTGGCAGTGAGTCGATCACATTGACGAAGGGTGTGGAGGTCCATTTGCAAAATAGCTGAATGATGTTCATAGCACAGATGCTGATGCTGATTACCACGATGATAATCCAGGTTATACGTTCCTTGTGACTGAAGGTCGGCTCGAAGATGTACCTAGAATTATTCCAATAATGTTTAATTTAAATAATATCTTACTAATATTATAAATGTGAAGTTTTGTCACCATGGAAGTTTGTTCTACTTTCATACAAGAACTACATAGCAGATTAAGATGAAAACTTCAATAATATAAGTTATACATTAGAATAATATGTAAAGATTTTGTATAATATAACAATAAATATAAGCAGGCAAAGCCGCGTATAGGTCGCTAGTAGTATACATGGGTTAACTTTATATATGACATGCTTTAAAACTTTTCTTTTTTTTCTGTGTTTCTAGTCAGAAACGAGACACATGAGACGCAAAGTCGTCGATCAAATGTTGGGCATTGTTAAACTAGATTGACGTATGATGTAGATTTGGACCTCCTACATAAATTAAGTTAGGCATAATTGAAACTAAACAAAATTATAAGCTAGGTCATCCCTCCCATTCAAATACTATTTTGGTCCCCCCTTATATACAAATAATAATAGTCACTTTAAAACAAATTTCGGAAATTAGACAAGAATTTACTAATATTAATATACATAGTTGCTTCGATTACATAAATAGTATCAAACGATTGTTCCCAATCAAGTACGTCACGCGTGAACATTAACGCTCGGTCGCGTTTAATGAATCTAACTCACTTCACACCGTGCAGGGAACCTTCGTAGAGGAATTGTTTGAATCCCTTCAATACTTCCCGTAACCACATCTTCACGAACAATGTACAACCCTTAGATCTAAATGAGTCGTTGTTCTTTTTCTCGCCCAAAACTTCTGGACCGATATATTTGAAATCTTTCAAATAGTAATCTCGAAAATATTGATCCTGAAAATTATTTTTACTTTTACCAATGAAATGGATTTTCCTTTTGTTTTTGTTTCTCAATTTCGACATTGTCAAAGTTTTAGTTTCTTTTAGTGAAAGTTATTTCGTTGGCGTACAACGTTGACTGCTTGAGCTTTGTAACTGAATGTTAAGTTCGAAGTGATACTAAGAGGAGCGAATGTAATAAACATACAAATACACCGTAAAGATGTGAGTATAGCTTGTAAGTTTGTTTGTTTAGAAAAATATATTATATATAAAAAATATTGATAATTAGTAGATATTTATAATAATAGATTTATATAATGGAAGACTACTGCTTTTCGATTTCAGCTAAATTAGAATTTTTTCTAATGGTTATTAGACTTTGTTTAATCAGATCAGAAAAATATGTAATTATTAGTAGCATTTTTAATATTACATTAGTCCCTGATCTACGAATGAATGAATGAATATGAAAATAAATTAATTGGTATGACTAATTTTTTTGACTTATTTCATACGTGGACAAAATAAAGTTATATTTTATTTTTAGAATAACGTCTTATATATCTTAGTATATCAAGCACTATTTAAAGTTATGGTTTGAGCGTGACGAAAAAAAATTATCTTTTTTAAGACCGCAAGGAAAACCAAACTAAAATACTATACGTTTCCTTATTTATGAGCAATTCGTTTTACATTTGTTGAATGCACTTAAAAGTATTGTGGTTACTTAGCACCGTGTAGTTATTAACGTCATTAGACACCAGCAGTGTTGACTGTAAATGACCAACAAGAGTAATTATTCTATAGAATTAGTCTATGGGGAGTGTTTTTGTACTAACTGCTGACTACCGACCATAACGATCGAAGCGATGCAGTTATCTGGAAATGTATTAGTCGAATATTGTTGGGGATTCGACGGCTGGTTTAGGTATTTTAAATTGGGTAGTCTCATATCTATAATAGGAATAATACACAATCAACAAATCTACTTTATGATTTTGTAGCTTTACGCTGTTTCCTCATATAGCAGGTTAGACAGATAGAACCTAGTGTTAAGACACTCTGTTATCCACTCACTTGCGTTTTAACTAGCGGAAAATACTGCCGCTCTTTGTCTTCATGAATAATTATTCATTCTCCTGAGTGGAAGTCGAACCCACAATTATCTCGCTTATAGTCAGATCACACATATGGACCGTTTATTTTGAAAGTGGTGTAAGTCCATTTTTTAAGAAAATTGAGTTATCACGTTATTCATGCTTAATTTAATGTAATTTTTTTATATATAACTAGTCCGTGTTTAATTTATTAAAAAAATCCCATGTTTTGTACAACTTAAAATCGGTCGGTAAATGAAATTGCATAATCATCGATTATGAAAGTGGTGTAAGTCCAATTGACAGAGGTAGGTGGCATAGGAGATGGATGCCGAGCAGTGTTTTTTTTTTTATTTTTCATTTATTTTATACTAGCTGTGTCCCGCGATTTCACCCGTGGACGATTTGCATTGTTTCCCCTCCGTGTTTCCACTACACGTAAGTTAAAAGATAGATATTAAAAAATAGAGAAATGTGTTAGAAAATGTACAAGCGACATAACCTGTGAGAAGAAAATAAATACGACAAGGCTGTATGACTCTGTATCTTTGCCCGTATTTTGCCGAATTAAAAAAACAACAAAAACAACAGTAGTGCCATGTTTTTGCAGAAAAATCCGCAATCTTATTAATATTTTCCTAGTTTTATATTATTTAGGAGTTGAATTTTTAAATACAATGTAGCCTATGTACTATTCCAATTCATACTCTAGCTCTATTAAATTTGAAGCCAATGTATTACGTACTTT
>HE670934.1:36245-72441 GCA_000313835.2 Heliconius melpomene melpomene
TTGAAACACTACCACATGCAGAGAATAAGTAAATTCTTTGAATGACAATGTAATTTACGTCTAAAATAAAATTTTATGTGTTGTTATGCGTATTTGTAAACAAAATTATATTAAAATGAAGTATATTTTTCGCGATATTTGAATTTTCAAAATTGAAATTAAACGATTTTTACAATTGTCTAATTTTGAAAGTGGTGTAAGTCCATTTACAGCACATAAATATGTGTTATCGTAGTCTAATTAGCCAAAAACAAATTTATATAAACAAATTAAATGTTGATAAAACAATAGAAACAATGCCAGACCTCATATGATTTGCCTATATTTTTAAATCAACAAATATGCTAACCTTTAATTTTCTCGACACAAAAGAAAATGGACTTACACCACTCTCAAAATAAACGGTCCATATATGAGATGTCGCTGTTCCACGACTGCTTTAATATTTGCATATTTTAAATTAAAATTGAGAATATAAAGCATTTAAAAACAAATTTAATTATTAAAAATTGTATTTTTGTGCTATTACCCCCCAAAACGGGAAATAACGGGAGATCCATAATCGCGTTGTCCACGCGGGCGAATCCGCTAGCGTAGCAATAGTAACCATATAAGTAAGTGACCAGCAAACATGGTTAAGAGTCAATTTTTCACACAATATGACCATGGCCGCCGTGGCTTAGTTGGTTAAAGCGCCTGTCTAGTAAACAGGAGATCGCGAGTTCGAATCTCGCCGGGGCCTTGAGTTGTTTTTTGAATAAATATATTTTCATTTTTATTCAATAAGCCTATGCCTAGATGACATTAATAAAATCTTTAAAATGGTTGTCGTTTTTGTGTATGCTTTTTTTTTTAGTTTTTTTTACCCAATAATAGTACAAAGTATCAAATTTTGCAAGTTCTATACAATTCCGAAGCCGTATGAAGTGAAAGCGATCGTGTTGCAGGAACTGGATTATTATCTTTAGATAGCAGCATATTAAGAGCACACTTGCTGTTGCTAATTTGTTAATCTATTTACATTTTATAATATAATCAAAATAAAAAAATAAGGCATAAAAAAATGCATGTTTAATAGACAATATGAAAATGAGAAATTTCAAGAATTTTTAACAATTTGAACAAAAAGAGAATCATGATGATTGTGTGATTTGAAATACCAATTATCTATTCGAAGTATAAGTTTTTCTTTATATCTTAGGGTAATTGCGGGAAACACATTATCTGCTTTTAGTTCATAAAAAAAAGCTAAAATTGCGTAAAAACCAATATCAATAAATTTTACAAATTTGTAATATAGTAGTAAATAAGTTAGTTAAACTAAAATAATTAGTATAATATAGTTATGTAAATGTATGTAATTTTATTAAGATACATAATTATGTATATTCAATCGAAGTGAGGTCGTTATAGGTCGCAAACAACTGATAAGGGAGTTCTATTGGTAATTTAGGTCTCTTGAGATTTGTACTATATGGTTTATTAAAACTAATTAATAATTGATAATAATTAATAAAATTTATATGTATAACCAATTTTTTCTTGTATTTCGTCTTCATGTAAGCGTTCGGATTCGATTCTCACTCGGAAGACTGAATTATTATCATTTCTCCTGTCTGGTAGATTTAGTGTCTTGACATTAGTATTGTTCTATCAGTTTTTTTAATTTAATTTATCATGCTGTATCCCGCACACAGCAGTGTAATCAGAGGGAACCTAGTGTTAAAACACTCCTTTCTCTATTTTCCGCCGAATGCAATGTAGAGACATTGCTTGTTGAGTGGTAGAGCTCAACGCCACGCTTCGATTCGATACTAGAACGTAGAAATTAAAATATAAATGTCAATAAATATTTCATTTCCTCGAGTGGGAATCGTATCCAAAAGCAGTCGCGTTTACAGTACACTTTCACGACTGGCCTCTTTTTAAGATTTCCTTTTGAAAAATCGCACCTAAACCTCAATGTGGCTTTCTAATAATTTTTAAATTGGAGTATGGGATCATGAATTCCAAGTGCATCTTAACACTTGGAATTCGTGTTAAAAGTAGTTTAGTTTAACATAGAAAAATTAAAATAACTACAAAAGTAGTTTATAAGAAAACACCAAGTATCAAGACCTCACCGTGCCAGTATATTCTAACAGCATAACTTACGATATCACTCATGTACTGCTGACCAGTAGATACAAATTACGCCGTTCAGAGCGATTGTCCTTACAATTTAATTATTGGTAAAGTTTATTTTTAACTTAATTTAGTGAAAATTAAATATATATTAGTAAAACATAATTGGATGTAACGTTTAAGTGTTTCAACAATATTTTGAAAATAATAAAAAAATATATACATTTTGTTAAGTTTCTAATACTTCTTCTACTTCAATAGATATTAAATGTGTTACATAATAATTGTTACGATAATAATTAATCTTTAGTATACTTTTATTTTTTGTTTTAAATTCAAATTAAATAAATATCCTATGAGATTAATGTGTATAAATTATTATCTAAGAATAATGTACTAAGTAGTTAAGAGATATTATAAACGTGCAAGGATTAATAAGGAATAATTAAGAGATCTTTTTTTTTAATTTCCTTTTTTTTCTTTTATTATCTTTTTCAGATATGACTTCGCTAAATCAAATATTCTGCTGCCTAGCAATATTTCTCTCACTGGTATACAAATGTGAGTATTTGAATAGTTTTTGTTCTCAAATACATAATATGTCTATATATGTGTTGTATTTAGTTTTTTCGAGGTGTTTTGCAATAAATAAATTTAAAGAAATTAATCTTATATTAGAAAGATAGATATCAGATATTATAGAGTCATAATAGTAGTATAGTAATATAGCAGTTTGTTACTTTACTGCAATCAAATTACTCAAAAACATATTTAGTTAAAAATAATTATTAAAAGTATTATGAAAATTAGATATCACCACTTACTGATAAGTATAGTGGGTCACAAGGAAACGTAACGTAATAGCCTACACCTCTATAAATTGATCTTCAATACAATACAACTAGAACTTTTCAATTTGAACCTGTAGTTTCCGAGATTTTCGCGTTTAACCAAACAAAAACAAATTTAATAATTGCTTCACAATTTTCAGCTACCAGTATAAACTGCTACTACTGCAACAGTGCTAACAACAGTGCCTGCCTGGACGTCAATGTATACGATGAGGAGGTGCGCTCGCGCATCATACCGATAGTGGATTGCAATACTGCTATACCTAATGCCATTTCATACAATTTCTTCTGCAGGAAAATTGTACAGACAAGTGAGTTTAATATAACTTAATTACATAATATAAAGTCTAATTATGTGACAACAACAGGAAATTTGGTTGTATAAACTAAATTAAAGTATTACTTGCGTCATCAATACAAATCCAACGACATATATTTTATTAAAATCGATTGACTAGTTTAATAGTTACGAGGAAACAAAGGAACGGACATACATACATACGCGCTACAAACATAACCCTCCTTTTGAGCTTTGTCGCAGTCGATCAAATGGATTGAAAAAATTCCCGTGGAATATTTATTTTCATATTTTCCATATACAAGACTACCAACCAATACAAAAATAAGAAAAAAGTAATACTTTTGTGTAAACACGTGAAGATCATTTTTATCTTGTAAACATAAGGAGAGAGCATAGAATATGAGACTTATATGTCGATATTTCTTGACAGTTCTTTTCTCTCAATCCAAAATTGCAAATGCCATTTGATTGACATGATTCTTTTAATACATAAAAATCAAGTAAAGCTAAAAAGTCATTACATATATTATTTATACCCTTTCAGTATTTCATCCCCACCGAGAGTCCGAAGTGAGGGTGACACGTGGTTGCGGCTGGGTGCGCAGCGAGAAAGCAGATTGCTACAAAGATGATAACAGCGACCACCTGGGCACTGTCTGTCAATGCTTTAACGACCTCTGCAACAGCGGGGACACTGTTGACCCCTCGACTGCCACGGTCCTCTTTCTAGCTTTAGCTCTATGCCTCTATTACTGGCGCTAACTTTTGTTTTTACTTTATATGCTTAAGCTATGTAATAATAAAAACTTTTCTAATAATATAGACATGTAATTGTTATAATTCTATTTTTTATTTATATACCAATATATGACCGATCGACATTATTAGAGTGTATTGACACTTCACCCACGTTTGTGAGAAAAACATATTTTTTTATTCGACCGTTACCGCGTATAAGCGTGACGTCGCCTACACGGAACTTCGTTTAATCCCGTTAAATATCCCGTATTGCGGGAAATGATCAGGTACCAGGTATTACAGTGTAAATTGTAAACATTTCAGTAACTTGTTTGAACTAGGTCTGTGGGGTAAGCCTTCAAATTGCTAGCAATATCAGCGGTCAGGAAATCTCTTTTTGGGGTCCGCGCACACGGCTCTATGTTTACATTTTGTTTATTTAAACAAGTTGTTGGTATGGTAATATTTAAAGCGGAAAAGAGCTTTTTCACCTCACATATAGCAGGGTAGGTAAAGGGAACTTGGGAACCTATAAAATATTCCAGTTCCCAATTTTCCGCCGAATCCTTGAAGCATTGCGTGAAAATAATAAATATTTAATGACTATGATAATAGTGATAAAAAAGGAACAAGTACCGGTTAGGAAAATATTTATTTTTAAAATGCAGGATACGGTGTTACGCTGATTTTTATTTATTTAAATAGAAAATGCACACAAGAAACAACTACTGTAAAGTCTACTACTGACCAATCCACAAAATATGAAGGAAAATTCACTTAATTTATTAAAAGCTTTTATTTAACTTGCAATGTATGTATGTGGGTTCGGGTGAAATCTTAGAGCTCAATTTTGAAGTAGATATCGTCAACCGATTGAGCTGAAATTTTGTATACACGTTTACTTTGGATGACAATGCACGATAAAATATGTGACGTCACTCTAAATGTAATATGGCGGACCATGCAAGATGGCGGAATTGTTATTTTTAATGTACTTCTACAATATGGGTATCAAATGAAAGGACTCGTTGAGAGCAACTCGAAAAATAATGTGATGTCACTCTAAATCCCATATGGAGGAAATTGAAGATAGCCGAGTATCTATTTGGTCTACTTCTACAATATAGATATTAAATGAAATGGGTCGTTGACCGTAACTCTAAAAATAATGTGACGTTATACTAAATCCAATATGGCGGAACATCTAAGATGGCGGAATAGTTATTATTTATGCACTTCTGCAATATGGGTATCAAATGAAAGATCTTGCCGAGAACAATTAGAAAAATAATGTGACATCACTTGAAATCCAATAGAATTGACACGATTCAAGTTTTTTGTGCTTTCATATAATGAAAGGTATGTTCGTACGATTGAGCTGAAATTTTGTATACACGTTTGGTTTGGATGAAAATGCACGATAAGGTTTGTGACTTCATTCTAAATACAGTATGGCGGACCATCCAGGATGGCGGAATAGTTATATTTCATGAACTTCTATAATATGGGTATCAAATGAATGGGCTTGTTGAGAGTAACTGGAAAAATAGTGTAACGTCATTCTAAATCCAATATGGCGAACCATCCAAAGTAACAGAATAGTTATTTTTGATGCACTTGTACATTACGGGTATCAAATGAAAGGGCTTCTTGAAAGCAACTTGGGAAATAATGTGACGTCATTCTAAATCCAATATGGCGGACTATCCAAGATAGCCGAATTGTTAATTTTAGTCTACTTCTACAATATAGATATCTATTGAAAGGGCTCGTTGAGAGTAACTCGAAAAATGTGACGTTTTTCTAAATCCAATATGGCGGAACATCTAAGGTGGCGGAATAGTTATTATTTATGCACATCTGCAATACGGGTATCAAATGAAAGGGCTTGCCGAGAATAATTAGAAAAATAATATGACATCTAGTGTGAGAAACCTTCTTCCTCCTGGCATTAATCCCGGCTATTGCCAGGGTCTGCCTTCCTATTCAACCTACTCCACTTTGCGCGGTCTTTTGCGTCCTCAGTGGTTAGACCATTGGCTCTCATATCCGGCATCACAACATCCAACCAGCGCTTCCTTGGGCGTCCAGGAGGTCTCACTCCAGGAACTGATATAACAAGGCACTTGCATCCGACATAGTTCTTAGACCGGCGCGTAACGTGGCCAAACCATCTCAGGCGGCGCTCTTGGAGCTTATCCGCTACATCACGGACCCCAAGACTACCTCGAACGAATGTGTTGCGTATGCGGTCAGACCGCGTTACGCCGCACATCCACCTCAGCATCTTCATTTCCGTGACGTGAAGCTCCTGAGTGTGCCGAGATAGTGCTGGCCAACATTCGCTGCCGTATAAAAGAACCGGTCATATGATGCTCTTGTATATCAGTCCCTTGAGCTTGGCAGTTTTCTTCGGTCACAGACCGCCATTTGGCCCAGGCAGCACTTATCCGGCCATGGACATCGTGATCGATGCCTCCAGACTCGTGCATAACGGATCCAAGGTACCTGAACTTTTCTGACTTAACGGGCCGGGCTCCCGCAGGCCATGTACTTGGTCTTCGACACATTTAGTTTAAGACCGCCGTTCTCAAGCGTACCCTTCCAGAGGTTCACTTTACGTTCCAGCCTCAGTCGGTTCTCGTCAATGAGTGCTATGTCGTCGGCATACATCATCAGCCATGGAGGCTGCACTACATTGAATAAGAACGGACTAAGAGTCGAGCCCTGGTGAACCCCCACTGTAATCGGGAAGGGTCTAGTGTCGCCAACAGCATTCCTAACCATAGAAGCGGAATCGTGGTACATGTCTCTAGTGTGAGAAACCTAGCCAGTGGTAACTAAAAAGTAAAAAATAAATTATAAGCAAAAAATCATTTTTAGAAAAAGATTTTATTTAAACGCTTTAAAAGGGAGAAATTAAAATTTGTCTTTTAAATTTTAACTATCAACTCATAACCTCATTGTACACAATTTATATGATCATAAAAGCTTGTCGCGTTAATCAATATTTAATTAAATTGAAACTAAAAATTTAAACTTAGCAGATTTTACATAATTAAATTAGCACTAGTTTAGTTACACAAGTAAATCGCGCGACAAGCTTTTATGATCATATAAATTGTGTACACTGAGGTTATGAGTTGATAGTTAAAATTTAAAAGACAAATTTTAATTTCTCCTTTTTAAAGCGATTAAATAAAAGCTTTTTCTAAAAATGATTTTTTGCTTATAATTTATATTATTACTTTTATTATTATAAAAAATATTATTTATTTCTTATTTTTATTTAAGCTTCCGAAAAATAGTCCTATTGATTTTTCTAAATAATGCTCAACTATTATAACATGAAAGGAAACTACTCACTTCAGGCCATGGCAAACATTCCCTCCCATAACACAATATATAATGCAGTTAGAAGTTGACGGAATTTCATCCTGATTCAAATTTAGCATAGAATAATTTAGTTAAAGTTGTTCTGGTCAGTAAATGCTTGGGGACTCCGGCGGGAACGCTGTTTTGTATAAACTATGGAATGTAGCAACGTAGCATAACCTAGCCCGAAGTTATAATTTAGTATTATTATGTTATTTAAACAAATATAGTTATTTAATTTATAACTTACAAATGTGGACGCAGTAAACACGACGATTGTGGATTTGATCCCACTCGAAGGGAATGAACCCATTGTCTCTAGTATAAAAACAAAACATACACGCAATGTCTCGAAAATTGGACGATGAGTGGAGGATGGAGTGTTTGACACTACGCTTTCTCTGCCTACCCTGCTATATGCGGGCTTTAACGTGAAGCTAAAAAAATCTAACAGTATATAATTAATAGTGTATTTTTTTTTAATAATATTTTTAATATACTCAGTAATCCATTCAAATCCATCAATGCATTAACATTGCTCATTTAAAATTATATATTGTGTAATTATACATTATATATTGTGTTATTACACACTTAAGAAAGATTTATATTTTTACAAAACACATAAAAATTTGAACGTAGCGGGATTTGAACCTCTGCTTCTTTGGAAACCGTCGAAGCGCTCTGACCGACTGAGCCATACGTTCTCATTGGGTTACGTCGAAATTTTTTTATGCTTGGTGCAACTTATTTTTGTTCAGCATTTCTGTAGGGATTTTTTTTTAAATTTCCGCTACCCAAAGATAATTACTTAGAAGGTTTGAAGAACCTTTGTTTTTATGTAATAAACATAAGTTAAAAGTACAGTTGATGTTTTCCATTAATTATGTAAATGGAACCTACCATGGAAAGCTTTTTTAGAAATAAAACACTAAATTAATATGTCGTTGCATAGCTTTATTAGGCTACTCAGTATACAATAAACAGTCGATAGAATTGTAGCATTTAATAATAAATTAATGTGAGAACTATTCCATGGATTCTAGAACCCACCCAGCCTAGAAATAAATCTCACATTAAAACAACTTATTATATAATAATACTATTAGTAAATATTTAACGGCGGTATTCAATTACAAGAAAATATTTTTTTAATCTACACTAAATTGACTTAAAAATTTTGGAAATTACTTTGTGTTAATAAATTTTAAATTACATTAAGGTACAAGTTGATAAGTCGATTTTAAATATATTTGCCGATTTAATTATAATAGAAGTTTTATATAATTTTTATTTAATCTGTGGTTTTTTTATTTCATTTCAAGGCTATGTCATAATTTTTTACTTTATACAATAAATTTAACAAGTATTTGGGCGGGTGTATCTATACAACGTACAATACTAACAACAATATTTCAGCAATCAATTACAAGGTTGACTTCTAAGTAAAAGCCAATCAATCACCTGTCCGAGGGTCTTACGAGGAATCATTTATAGTAACTTAATATTAAAGTTTTATCATTTTTGTCACAATGTTTGGTTTTTTTTATAAAGTTAATGTATTTGAGGGTCCATAGTGGGTATGGGTAAGGTGGGGTGAATAATTATGTTTCCTTGGCTTGCCTCTTTTCACGTTCTGCTTGCGTGATGTCTAGCTGCTCGGGTTCGCTCCTTTCGTTATCGTTTTGTGAAATATCTGTAAAAAAATTCATATAAGTATATTAAATTAACCATCCAAACGGTATTTTTGTTAGCTTCACGTTATATCCATAGTAGAGTAGGAGGAAGGAACCTGGGAACCTAGTCTTAAGACACTTCTGTTCCCCACTTTCCGCCGAATTTTGGAGTTATTACGTGTTGCAAAAAACGTGTTGTGAAATTGAAAATATTAGATATTTAATTTTCTCCAATGAAAATCGAACCCAGAACCTATCGCGCTTAGTCCCATGACTGGTCTTAATTATTATTGAGAACAATCGTAGCCTGTATAATATATTTTATACATTCAATTAATACATAAATTATTTTTGTTCTGGCTGATATGGATAAATTTCACGTATCTCTGAACTTAAAGATGTAGACCAAGCAGACCAAGGTAGAGCAGAACTAGTTTAAAATAAACTAAAAGAATAATAATTCCATTAAACAATAAAAAAAAATTCAATAAAGAATAAGTAATTTCCAATAATATTTCACATTATATCAATATACAAAAATTTGCATTTCCCTATAGAGAACCGTTTCAAATGACGTTTTAATGGCTGCGTAAATGCTGTCAAATTTTCTACAGTAAATTTCGTTTTGACTGACGCTGTCTCGCCTGTCTGCTTTATGGGGTGTAGATTCAATATTATTATTTGGTATAAAATGAATTATAAAGATATATTTAAAAAATATATACTGTTGTTATATGCTTTTACTTTGGAAGCTATCTTAGCGTGGGATAGCGTGAATGTGAGTGATAATTGTGGGTTCGATTTCCATTTACAAGAATGGAATATTTCCATTTTCGTGTCCTAGTAGGCGGCGTTGAGTTTATTCACTTGAACTTGAGATCGGAGTGTTTGACATTACTTTCTCTCTGCCTATTTAATTCTTTTGGAGTAAATATGATGGATTGCTGCTTTTTTATGATATTTTATACAATTTTTTTTAAAATTTGTATTGCAATTCATATCTAGATGCCTAATTTATATAATTTAATAAATAATACATTCTATAACGTATTTCTTAACATACCTCATAACAAATTATATTATAACTATAAAGAAAAAAAAGACTAAAAGATAAGGTATAATTATTAAATCTATTAAAATTTGGTAATTATACAAATAAATCGTACTATTCAAATTAAAGGTAGAGTTGGTTATTGAATGCCACCAGGTCCTTAAAATTCATATTTAATACCACGTAGGCTTCTTGCTAGATAACGAGTGAAGCCAACAATAGTACACTATATCAAAGTAAGAGGGCTCAAAGTCATTAGTACTAAAATGTAGGCACCTTATATACCAATTAGAATTTAGTTTATATTATAATTTAATTTAGGCACTATATTTTCGTTAGTAAAAATAATCCTACAAAAAATATGAAATTTTATATATGAAATGAGAGCCAAGTAAAATGATAAGTGATGGGTAGTTCTCGACTTTACCGACAAAAGAACGGGAGATTTGTATGGGTGCCGAGTTCTGTGTTCACTCGGGATAAAATTCAAGCTCTAAATTAGACTTGGCTATTTTTTAGCACCAAACTAAATATAACCTAATAGTCCAAAACAAACTGGAATTACACTAACTTGCAAAAATAATAAATAATATTGTTAATTCTTAAATGGAAATAAACGTTAATAAGATAATAAATAATAAATCGAGTCGAGCTCTCCTTATTATTTATTTTGTTAGCTTCAGATAGGGTGGAGGTCGTAACGTCTTCGCAATGAATTTTAATTCCTTTGGTTTATAGTCTATGCATGTTTGACGCTGAGTAGTTATTTCTATGCACATTTCAATTTACACCATCCAGGAATGAATGCACGACCGTCACTTCTAATTTTATATCTTTATTTGATTTATTTATGTCATGACGCCTTCGTAGCGTGTGACTGTAAGCGCGACGGTTGTCGATTCGATTCCCACCCGAGGAAATGAAATTATTAATATTTTCATTTCTTCACTTTGGTAACAACGAACGAACTTTATTTGCTTAAAAAATATTAATTATATGAATTTTAAAATATATTTATAATGTTTAAATAATATTATAGTATGATCAAAATGCAGTTAACGAAGTGAAAACAATTTCCTGTTAGCATTTATGAAGCTTTCATAGGCCCAAGCTTTCCCTTTACAGCCGGAAGTGGAGACTAATTTGATAGACCGCTACTGAATGCTTTAAATTTATAAATATAAAATTATGTTTCAAGTATTTTATAAACATTCACTACTTCCAATAGTAAGTGCGACAGTTGCGGATTCGATTCCCATTGAGTTCATTCTGGTAATAAGACGAATTGAGGCGTTTAGATCTGCATCCAGTAAGCATTGTTTCGAAAATTATTGCTATCTTGTACTAAACGAGACTGTTATCACGAACGTGCAAAATATGTCCAATTATATTAAAAACCCTTTTCTTATTTTCTTATACTACTCTATACAAGGATTTGATATTGAATATATCTTATTTTTTACGCCCACTTGCACTCATTAGGTTGTTACACGAATACTCTATTAGATGGCGACAATATTTTTATATGTGGTTGGTAGTTTGTCGATAAAAATATACAGCATTTTTATATAGCAATGTCAACAATACGAAATCGAAATTCATAGAATTATAAAATTCGAAATCTTTATAGTAACGTATAATTATGTTATAAAATACATGTATTAATTGAATTGAAAAACATGATATATGTACATACAAGACTTTAAGGAATTTTAGAAAATAATAATTCTTACCATCCTCTTCACTCCTGAAGCCCCTGCCCAGTCTTGGCCCGAACCACATTCCCAATGTGTCTGCCTCTGGCCGGGGGTCATACGCCTCTCTTTTCACGTAAGGGTTGCGCCGTCCAAACAAAAGCTCTTGGAGCTGAAGCTCAGTTCGTAAATCACTTCTACCGACCCGTGGGAAAGCGTAGAGTTGTCGCTTCATTGGTTCCTCTGTTTGAAAGATAATATATATGAATGTTTTAGTTAAACTTGTTAGTGTGGATTTTAAAAAGTAGGAATTTTAAGAAATTTCTCTCTTAGTGCTCCCGTACCTATCCCCTAACGTGCTACAGATACTACGAAATTTTAAAATGACGAATTTCAATTCTCTAAGTCCAGTACTTTCGTCTCTACGTTGTCTGTCAGTGAGTGCCTGAAGAGAAAGTTATATATACAGAGATCTACTTCTATTTATTAAGATGTGTATCTTTTATATAGGAAAAGAATATCTAAAGTATAAAATTTATATTACAAATATATAAACAACCCATATTATCTACTTTTTCTTTTTATTTGGTTCCATAATAATAAAAAAAATTTATTATTATGGAACTATGTCTTTCAGAAGTATATTTGTTTCGTAAGTTTATTCCGATATTGTTATTCGTCTTAGTCAACGACTTTAATAATTGGTACATAAAAAAATAGCAATAAAATAGAATTTAGAAATATATCAAATATTCAAATTAGTCGGTCTATCTATCATTGGAGTAAGAAATAAGGAAAAATAATATGAGTCAAGCCTCCAAGGCTTGTAGTATATCATTAGCATTACGTAAACATGCCATCATTATTATGAAAGTATTGAAATAAAAATTGTTATAGGGAAGAATTGTATAACCATCTGTTACTCTTACAGTGTCTCATCTCGTTTTCGAGATATTTGCTGTAACTTCAAATGACATTTGTAGAGATGTCCTTATAATATCTTACAATATTTAAAAAAATCAAATTAAATTAAATCAGCTTCACGCTGTATCCCGCACACAGCAGGATAGGTAGAGGGAACCTAGTGTTAAGATACTCCGTGCCCCAGTTTCTGCCGAATTCTGAAGGAATTGCGTGTTGAGTGGCTGGCCTCAACGCCGCGTTTTGCCTCGACCCCAGAGCGAAGATATGGAACTATAAACGTAAATAAATATTTCTCTTCCTCTAGTGGTTATCGAACCCACAAACAATTTATTGATAGTAAAAATTATCACATCCATCTGAGAAGTTGTGAAAATTTAATATTTGTTAACTTAAGGACTTTTATTTTCAGTTAGTTCATAAAATTTAAATAACATGATGACATCTCGAGAGGTAGACATTATACCGCAGGCAATATAGATGATGGTTTTAGGTTCGATACTTACTCATTGGAAAATGATTAAATTTAAATGACTTTTACTTCTCTGCTCTGGTAAGACTCAATGGGTAACAGCTCGAATTCAGGCAGGGAATGGAGAATACAGTACTTTGGCACTATCTTGGAATACAGGTAAAAGTGTGTATAATAAATGCATAAATATTAAAATCTTACCTAATAATTCATTTACCGGCACTTGCCAAGTACGGTGTGACGCGCGACCTACCCTCGGAAATGGGTACAGGTTCAAAACGCCGTCGCGTCGAAGTTTTGTGCCGCTGTCTGTAATAAAAAATATTATAAGATCTTTTATTACTTAGGTGATTTATGTTATAATTAAATATATTTTAATTTATCACATAAAAATATATAAGATATAGAAAAATATTTAGGATAGGCAGAGGGAACCTAGTCTTTAGACACTCCGTTCTCTATTTTCCGCCGAATTTAAAGGCACAGCGTATTCAGTGGCGGAACTCAACGCCGCCCTTTACCATAATTGATTTGATTTTTTTTTATGAAAACATTTTGGAAGAGGTAGGCTATATATGTAAGTGACTGAGAAACAAAGCTCTTCTGCCAGTAAATCCGTTAAGGAAATAAGAAATAACACTATTTATGGTAAAAATATATTTACATGATAGTGTTAATTCAACATACACCTTAAACTAAATCCACAATTGTCAGAAACAACTAGAAACGTTTCGATTTTACTAGAAAAGGGTCAAGTATATATTATTCTATTTTCATAGTAAAAATCTCAATAATAAAGAAAGCAAGTTTCTAAGAATAAACTAGCAGCATGCAAATCAGTCAAGGGGCGACAGTCTCAAATAGACAAATGCGACACCCTATCCATATCAATATAAGTTAGTGCTGTGTTTGATTTTTTCTGTAACTTTTTTGTTTTTGAAAAGTTGTAAGATGTAAGAAAAAGTTTTGTCACGTTCTTGTTGCTTAAAGAATAGTTTTTTGCAGTGTTTTTATAAATAATTTTATTGTTATGAATCATGGATGTCTTAGTGGTATATCTGGCATAATATAATCATTGAACGCGATGCCTGTAGGTGAATCTTTAATGTAAATTAATATTTGGAATATTTAGAAATATGACTTTCCTTAAATTAATAATAATAATTTATGGCGTTGGATTGATTGAACCTAGCGAGTACGTCGCACTGAGAGTCATATCAGGTTCAATTTTTCATATTCAATATCAGTATTTAAAAAGTTTTTTTTTTAAATGTATCCAAAAATGCCAGTCGAGCCAGGCCAATGGTGGCGCAAGAGCACATGTATGTGACTAAACTCGACAAATTATGCGTTCGATTCCCACTCCAGCAAATGCATATTTCCATTTCTTCGCTCTTGTGTCAATTTCACGACTCAACTTCAAGCCTCTAGAATTTGGCAGAAAATGGGGATCGGTGAATCTCAACACTAGGTTCCCAGGTTCCCTCTGCCTACTCTACTGTGTGCAGGAATTTAAAAAAGAAAAATAAATACGTATAGTTAAAATTGAACAAAACTATCACCTGTAAAATTAAACATTTTACAAAGTCAAAAACAATTTAGTATTCCATGTATGAGCAGAACATTAAACATTATAAATGGCGAAGTTTCAACCACTCCAATAAACAAAGTTTTGGCGCGAAGTGTTGTCAATTATTAAGTTGGACGAACTTTATTCATTTGTTAAATATCTTATAGTCCCTTTGAATTTATAATTATAACCTCTAATCAAAAAGAAATTCATATATATATTTTGAAAAAATTACAGACTTTCATTAACCAGTAAACAAACTGTTGTGTAAACTTTAACAGTTTTTAAGTTTAGTAAAAATCACATCTTTAATGTGCTCTCCTATTTTCTGGACCCGCATACAAGACTAACACTAGGTTACCTCTATGTACCCTGCTACCCAGAGGTAAAAAAGACAAAAAGAGATAAGAAAGTCAAAACTTTCTTACATCTCGTTTTAGTTAATTTACTTTATACCTAATCTTGCTCATATATCTAATACTAAAATACATAGATACATTTTCAAAAGAAAAACAAAGAATAGAGAATGAAGTCACTATATTTTCACCTTTAAATTAGAGAAGACGTAAAGCTTTAAAAATGATAATCCACAGGGAATCCAGCTTAAGTTAACTTTAACTAAAACTGTAATGATATGATAACATTGCGTTTGCAGCTAAGAGCTATGGCCATTTATTTTTAGTCAATTTAGATAATCCCCGGATTTCATTATCTTCATACTAATAACGTGAAACATTTTTAAGATATCAAAAAAATATGTTACTGTTATATTCTAGGAACAATTTAGGGATTATTTATTCCGTTTTCTTTGTTCTTTCTTTCGTCACACGAGGTAGTCCCACATATAGTAGTGTAGGGAAAGAGAACCTCAGAACCTAGTGTTAAGACACTCTGTTTCCCATTTTCCGCTCAACTTAAAGAAGAGTTAGAGAAGAAAATATTGATACATAATAATTCATTCCCCTGAGTGGAAATCGATCCTACAACCGTTGCGTTTGCAATCTAACTTGAGTCATTGCACTATGACGGTCTTGGCGCCTATATCTAGAGTTGTCATATTTACGAAGAATTCAATAAATAAGTATATACAAAATAAAAACAGAGACTATTCCAATTGTAACTTAAAATATTAATTAAATTTTAATTGTAATAAATATAAAGTAAAATAAACTCACGATACGTCGTGGCGGCGACTGAAGACACCAATAAGATGGAGAGAACAAGCCTGTTTGTCGACTGCATTGTACCTGCTAAATAAAAAATAAAAGTTAAATATATTTTATTTACAGAAAGATTTTTTTCAATTATCCTAATATATTTATTTTTGATTTGTCATTTGTGTTCATATAAAGTTACCGTGTATTATTATATAACGTAGAGTCAACAAAATTAAAAAAAAACCATAAAAAATAATATTTGTATGTTAAATATTACTTATATTTAAAATTAAAAACAAAAACTTTAATTGTGTTTTCATTTCGTATAGCACATTTAAAAATCTAAAAGAAGGCACATCGCTAAAAATAAAAATAATACCTACCCAAAAGTCAGCCTTATTAAAAATATAACAGTTTTAAATTATATAATTTGTCTCATTCCATATTCATTTCAATGGTATTTTTGTGAACGAACTGAGTTGTTGAACCGACAATAATTGAAATTATCAACCCCCGCAAACCCCCCACATCCTCCGTTAAGGAAGCAGTTTATATATTTAACTAGTGATCAGCCCTTACTTTTCTACTTAAAGCTGATTTCTACATTTTAACATTTTTCAATTGAACACTGTGAAAAGAAAAATATTAAAAGTTGAATGAGAAACATAAGAATCTGTAAGGAGATAGGCTTTTCTTAAACATTTCTAAATAATTTTTTTATTCACCCATGGAAATGCAACACTTAATAAGTTCATTACAGTTATCAGTAGTAGTTATCAGTACAGATCTAGTAACAAGTTAAAGCGTGGCGTTAACTTCCGCCACTAAACACGTAACGCCTTAAGAGTTCAGCGGGAAAGTGGGGTGGCACTAGGCCTCCGGTTATAAACTTAAATTAATCTGTGACATCTAACTTACGTTTATATTTTCTATAGAACTTACGAATTAGATTCTCTAATTGCTGTAAATAAACGTGGGTACCTAAATGTTTTTTATATATTATTTATTTTTATACTATGTTTTAGATATCTTCTAGAAGAATTCGTTCACCAGCTTTCATAGTAAAGATTACACACTTAGCTAGCACCATGATCGTGACATACACAAATTCAATTACCTATTTTCCTTATCTATTTAAAAAAACAATGGACAAAAAGTAGGGAGCAGAATGATATAATTTACATATTTATTATTACAAATATGTGTCTATATAAAAGTATGAAGATTATTTTTTAATAAAAGTATGAAAAAAACATTGAAAACATTGAAAATTGTGGGTTCCGTTTCCATGTACACTTCAAGTCCAAGTACATTCTTAACGCTAAATGCTCTCTGCTTACCCTAATATGTGAGGGATACTGCGTGAAAATGAAAAAAAAATTATTTTAAGATAATAAAAGTAACCTAATTAACATAAAATTTATCTGAAATAAATATATTTTTAATTATGAATGTGCATTTTACATTTTCTATAAAACAGTCCAGACAGATTAAATATGGTCTGTTTTTCTGAATTGCTAATATGACGGGAAGGTAATACTTGCCCCGGGGACTACTAGTTAAATTAAATGGAGAAAAATCCGAGATAACGTCCAATGTATAATGAAATATATTTGCAAAGACAGATTTTTGTTTAAATCCGCTGAGCCCCAGTAGATTTTAGGTATAAATTTATATTGTGGGTTTGATTATTACATTTTTTTCCTATCTTGTTTAGGCCATGTATGAGTCGGCGTTCAGAAGTTGATGTAATTGAAGAGTATATTTTATGGGCATGATATCAATGCCAATTTACGAATTTTAAATCATTATTTTTCATATTTTAAGCACGATTTTTTTTTCATTCTTTAAATTATTCAATGGTTAAGTTAAGTATAAATAATTAAGCATTTATTTATAATATACAACATAAAATAAAATAATAGCAATGGGATAGTAATAACATATTTTGATATAATATGTTCATTTATTTTGAAATTAAAAAATAACAAGGCACTCTAGTTGTTACTGTCACTTTTCCTTATTTCAAAATTACCATATTTATTTTATTTTACTACCATATTCTAGCATATATTATAATATTCTTTAAGTATATAAAAATATGTATTTTATATAATTCGTAATTCCTATTTGAAATGTTTTAGATATTTTTACGTAAACTAAGAAAAAAACTGTTACTTTCTACAAAAACTATTAATATATGGATAAAATATTAATTGATAAAATAACTATATGAACAAATAAAAATAAAACAATAATCTTGTAATGATTTTAGATATAGTAAGACAATGAACACTATTTTTTTTTTATTAAATAAATTTAAAATACATAAAAAAATATATCAAAATTGCGCGATATAATAAAAATAAGAGTTCTTTGGTGTTTGTTTAAATAATATTTTTACAGGAATACAGTGAGGCTTACCTTTGCGTTCACCACCTGTTGCCTGAATGCTGGAATTTCCTCGCACCCTCACTTTATATAGCAAGTGACGCCCGCGCCCTAGCGCTTCCCAAAGTTTTGACAAAAAATCCCCTAAAAATTATATTGAACTTATGAATTATGTCGTTAAAAATTATAGGAAATTGATGAGAAAAAAATATGGAGAGATAAGTAATTTCAAAATTATCCATATATTTGAAGATACATACAACAACAATAAGTAATAAGAGAATTCTTTGCTATTACTAAAATCTGTACGATTTCCTTAACATTTTTAAATGTTATTCCACATTTTTTCACTTTTCTGGAAACTGTTCAAGACGGACGTATAACAAATTTAATTCCCGCTACGTTTAAATTTTTATACGTTTCTAAAAAAGTAGCAAAGTACGCACGATTAAGAAATAAATATTAATTTGTACTCAAGATTAGAAATGAACCTTTATTCGTCATTAATATATCCTTGAAGAGGATTTAACATATCTTTTAACATATTATGTTAAGACTGAGTAATTTATACTCCTATGAACTTCTTAAATATTTCCATTAACAAAAGACTTGACAGTCACTGGATAGTGCTGTGGAGAATCACGTCCTTATGCTTAGAGATAATTCATTTACATCCACAGTTTTCAGGACCTGACCGATGTTGACCTAACAGCCAATTTGCTGCAATCACTTAAATATATTGACTTATATTCCTATGTCCCCGAGTTGGGGCAGAGGGCATCCACAGAGTTTCGCCATTTTGCACGATCTTGAGCTTCTCGTTTAATTTCGTTCCAAGTCTTGCCAATCTTTTTCGCCTCGCCAAACTCAATACTTAAATATATTAGTTAATGTTAAATACTAGCTCATTCAATTAATTTAATAATTGTAGGTTCGATTTGGAATTAATTATTTTAATCACTCAGATAGACAAAGGTGCAAGGTTGAGTTCCGTAATTCTAGCTGTTAATAAAAAAAACATTTTAAAAATACATATTATATTTTTGATAGGTGTAATATCTCTATATCTCTTACATTTTATGGAGTAGAATATAGACATCACTTTATTCTCACGTTATATCCTTTTTCAGCTTAAACCTTTATCCCACTAATAGTAAGGTAAGTGTCAAGACACTCCGCTCGAGTTCACTTTACATGTAAATTTAGTATTTTTACACATAGCAGAGTAGCCAGAGGGAACCTAGTTAAGACAGTCCGTTCCCATTAAGACAGTTGCCTGCCGTCTGTCGCACGAGTTACTGGTGTAAATAAACCAGTACTAATTTAATTTTTAATGTTTCAAATTAATTAAATATTGATTAGCGCGACAAGTTTTTATGATCATACCTATATGAGTTATGAGTTTAAATTGAAAAGAAAAGCTTTATTTTCTCCTTTTTAGAGCGTTTAAATTAAAGCTTTTTCTAAAAAAGATTTTTTGCTTTTAATTTATTTTAGTCTTTAGCCCGTCACATCTCACAGAATTTCTTAATATTTATGATTTCGTTGAAAATTTTCTGATTGTTACGGGACGAGACATCGCCCTTTAATTATGACGAAAATTTTCGTGATTGCCTGTTTCATAACAAACATGTGTGTCTACTTATCTTGTAGACTTAGATTTTATATTTTTGTATAATGTTGTTTTTGTATTTTTTTTGATGTGCTCTATCCAGCCACAGACGTTACGTGTTAAGTGGCGAATCTCAACGTCGCGCTTTATCTTGTTAACAATGCTAAGAAATGAAAATAACATATTTCTCGATCGGAAATAAAAAAAAATAAGCAATGTATATTTGTCACATGACTTTACCTGTATCAAATATCAAATGATTTATCTTGCAGAGTTACGTAACTTAATTAGTGCATATTTCCGTTCGCTTAATATATAGATATAGGCTATAGATATAGATAGAGGCACTGATATATAGATTGGACTGATATATAGATATAGATATAGATAGAGGCACTGATCCAAAAACTTAAGGAAGGCGTTCTGCATAAGCCAGGCCAAATCTAAAATTCCACACCTATATACATGTATAAAATAATTATACAAAAGACAATTATATATGAAATGTACTATAATAATATACGTAAAAAAAAAAATAATTGTCGGTAGGGGTCTCATCCAACCCCTCTAGTATAAGCTCTAGATATAAGTACAGTTTAAATTGTCCCAAAATTAAGTACGCCACATTAAAAGATCTTTCATAAAATAAAAAAAGGCACGGGCAACTATGCGCCCGTGGATGTAGTTTTTAAAATAAAAATAAAAAAAAAAAAACGGAACATGTATTCTTACCCCTACTAGTATTATTGGAATAAATTTTTATTCATTTTTTTAGGTACTTCTTGGTTTATTTTATTTATTACTACTGCTTCTTAATCGTTGCCCACAACGTTGTTTGGGAAAAATTTGTTTCCATAGGAATTTCCAGAATTCCCTAAAAAAGTATTTTTTTCACATGTCACATGGTAGGATAAGGAAAAGGAACTTGGTAGGATAAGCAAAAGGAGGCCCAGTGTTAAGACACACTATTCTCATTAAGTTGCTGGTCCGTGCCCACTCCAGAAATTTTATTTTGCCCTGAAAAATTAATATTTCATTACATATAATTTTTAAGACATACAATGCATAAAATGATCTCTTCCAGGCGACCATGGGTTTTTAATGTCGTTCCGTTACGTTCCGGCTCCCGGAATGAAACACATAAAAGTATAAGTTTATATATTTTTAAGTTATTATAATTTAGAAATAACATCCTTAGTACCCAGTGGTTGTCTATGAAAACCTTTCACAGCTTTATGCCAGTAGGATAATTTGTTTACAAACGTCTATCTTCCATCTTATTATTTATAAATATTTAGGCATGTATAAGCCTAGATACTGTAAATTGGAAATGATCTAATTATCTATATAAATAGCAGGGTAGGCAGAGGAAACCTAGTGTTAAGATATTCCGTTCTCTGGAGTTTCTGGAGGCATCGCGTGTTGAGTGGCGGCAGTTAACGCCGCGCTTTATCTCGACACTAGAGGGAAGAAATTAAATTTTAGTTGAGTATGGGCCAAAATTATATTTTTTGTTTTACCCTATATTTTATAAAAAAGAATAAGTAAGCCCTCTGTTTAAACCACATACCTACCTACAATAAAACACTGTCACGAGTAAACAATTGATTCCATTATATAATGCAAATGTGGTAAAAAATGTTTGCTGAAATCACTCTACACGTAAAAATTAGGATTTTGCTAATATATAGTGATATGCATCGTTCATTTTTATATATTAAAATTTCGGATTATGAAAAGTATTTGTTTCAAAGTAATATTGACACGTTTCTTAACATACGTTGTCGGTTTTACTCTCAAAGTTAACATTTGACTGTAATCTTTCATAGGAAGAAATATTTTTAGTGAGTGTACTTAGAAAAGAAAAATATTAAGAAACGCATTAAATTTAAACCATAGCGGGGGCTCGAATTCATATCTCTGTCCAAGAAACCTGAACATTTTTTTAACTTCTCGCTGTATTGAACGCTATACGAAGTGTCTCGCTATACGAATGTCTTAACCTTAGGTTCCCAGGGCGGGAACCTAACACTTCGTTCTCTAAATTCCGCAATTTTAAATAATTCATTTCCGCGGGTGGGATTCAAGCCACCAGCCATAACCACCGCTTTTACAGTGGCACGCTTGTGTCACTAAATAAATAAGTTATAACTTTTATTATATTAAGTTTTTCACATAAAGAAATTATTCAGAAAAACGAAACTAATTGAGATTGTGGGTTGAGGTCACGTAAAGCCGCCCACATTGACTTACAACATAAAAAAATATTTGCCTTAGTGAGTGGATTGAAGAATAAGAACTATAACCGTGAGTTGTGAGTTCAAAGCCCATGGGGACAAACCCACGTTTACATGCATGCGGTATAGAGATGAATTCACCGAACTCTTCATAATACGACATAATCTTCTTAAAAGAAAAACAAGACAAATAAGAGCAGGTTCTTAATGAGAAAGAGTGTCCTAACACGAAGTTTATCATGTTCCCCCCCTGCTATGTAAGTAATAAAAAAAACAGCTTCACGCTGTATCCCGCTCACAGCAGGGTAGGTAGAGGGAACTTAGTGTTAAGACACTCCGTTCCCCACTTTCTGCCGAATTCTGGAGGCATTGCGTGTTGAGTGGCAGAACTCAACGCCGCGCTTTGCCTCGACACACCAGAGCGAAGAAATGGAAATATAAACGTAAATAAATATTTCACTTCCTCGAATGGGGATCGAACCTACAAACGTCGCTTTACAATTACACCCTCGTACCGCCTCGCCACGACTGCCTCGATGTGAGTAGGTTACCTTAAAATATATCAACCTCTCGAAGGAGAATCGAACTTGCCACCATTACGCACTTATTAGGGCAAACCCCACGGGACAGGCCTAGTAGAATATATGTCATTACTTATTATTTGAATACAGCAGTACGAGTATGTAAATATTTGAATAATGTATAGCGCGCGTCACGTAAATTGAGAATGAGTGGCTAGTACGCTCGTGCGTGACCATATTAAAAGGATCAAGATATTTATTCTTATTTGGCTACATTTGTACAAAGTGATTTTGATTAGGATTTTCAAATATATAGTCAGTTAGGTATAGTGTCCAGTCGTGGCGCTGATGCACTATGTGTGACTGTAACGCTACTGGTGGTAGGTTCGATCCCCACTCGAAAGAATGAAATATAGTACTTATATAAATGTATATGTATTTTCATTTCTTCGCTCTGGTGTCGAGGTAAAGGTTCATTGAGTTCTAACACTCAGCACGCAATGCCTTCAGAATTCGTAGGAAAGTGGGGAACGGAGTGTTTTAGCACTAGGTTCCCTCGGCCTACCCTACTGTGTGCGGGAAACCTGTAAGTAGGAAGTATTTAACTTTATAAGAAATAAGAAATAATATATATTTCTTAATTTCCCTAAGTTTTAGTAAGGTCATCATCTATACTAATATAATATGATATTGTGGAAAATTTGTTTAATAGAACGTGCTATAAATAGTATTAAGAATTACTGTTTCGAATTGAAAATTTCTTGTCGTGTTGGGTAGTCTATTTATAGGGTCGGGAAGCTACTGACACATCACGTTAATTGTTTCAATGTTAATTTATTCACGGTCTTATTTCTATTTGAACACACCGCAGGCGAAACCGCACGTAAAAGCTAGTATAATTAATTGTTAATATTTAAGATTAAATATAATAATACTAACTGTACCTATATGGAGATATTTACTAGGGGACTTTTTAGTTTCGAACTGATCTTTTTGTGAAAAGGTTTTTTATAAGTTTTTCAGTTAATTTTCTCGTTAGTAATAACCCACCTAATAATCCACCTGGCCTCCCTTACGCATGTGCTTAAAATGTATCTCTACATCAACACCATGACGGCTCAGCTAAGAAGGTTCTGACTGTGTACCTAAAAGGATTCTATTTATAAAAATTGGTAAAATGTTAAAAGAACATTTATGTTTTAAATATATAATTTATCCAATGTGAGATTCTTTAATGATTTCTTTATATAATTTCCAACTGTCATTCCATGGACGTAAGAAAGAAATAAGTATAATCCGTGAACCACCAATTCCAATTTTCTTTCCTATCTTGCACTAATACGGAAGTAACATGAAGGTAAAAAAAAATAGCTGTATCGTTTTTAATTAAACAATTAAGACGACAGTAGACTAGACGCCAGAGGCGAATTTTCATTAAATCTGAATATATTAACACTTCGTTAGCACATTTACTTACTTATGTGTTCAGAGGCCGTTATTAATTAGATAGTAGATTACAGCTTGTTTTTTGTCGAAATGAACTTGCGTCATTGGGTGCATCGGAGCTTACGCTGTTTTTATTGTTATAAATATATTGAAAAAGGCTTATGGAAAAATAGTTGGTGATTTAATAGTGATATACCACTCCATAAACCTAAAATTAAAATATTAAAATATTATATTATGTATAAAATAGTTTTTTGGTAGTAGTACGATAACTATGGCAATAGGTTCCATTTCTGAATTTCATCGTACGTCTTCTAATTTAATGTAAATAAAAAAACATAATATACGTGTGCAAACATATTTTAGTTCACGCAAAATAAAAGCTATTTGCCAAAAAATACGAAATAATATTCTTTTGGAGAAAACGTCCTCTATTATTAAAATCAAACACTATGATATTGATACTCACGAGACAGTGATACTGAAAAATTTATATAAACACCATCTATACTAAATATTGGACTGCAACGTGCCTGTAAGTTTTAAGCAGCGCCATCTCACGGAGGGTGGTGATATTTTAGTGCTTTTTTAAGTTAAAAGATGGCGCTCCTCTTTTTATATTAGTTTCATGATAGATGTCAGTAGTTTTCTATATTAGAATTGTTATTTTATGTAATAAAATATAATTTCGGTGTCATCAGAGTATATTTAGTATTAAGACATTTTTATATTTATATGTATAAACATGATCTTATCTGAATAATAAAGATTATCTTTATATTTTCAGGGAGCGTCACTGTCGTTGTGGGTTCAATCCCCTTAGGGAAATCCCCAAATTCCCACTCGGGGATAGTTTATATTTATTTTCATCCCATTGCTATGGTAGAGAATGCTCAGCGTTGAATATTGCCCAGGAAAATGGGATACCGGAGCATCTCACCAGTTTCCTTTGCCTACCCTGCTATGTCTTGCTGCTGTGGAATTACTCCGCGAAACATACTAAATATATTGACATATTAAAATTGTTTCTACAACTGACATAGCTTAAGCCGGATTCAAGCAATTCACTGTTCACAACACTCGAACTACTTGTTATCTTGGCTATCTTCCGTAAACGTTGAATTATCATAACCGAAATCAACATTGCTCTTCCGTATAAGTATAATTTACGTTTATTACCATATTAACAATACTCTTCACTATATAAATAAGAACAGTAAATAGCAGGTGGTTCTACAGGTATTATTAAAAAGCCGCGTTATCCGTTTTCCATATAACGGGGTAGGCAGTGGAGAGAGAGAGATTCCTAGTTTTTGCTCGATTGTGAATTGGGGTTCACCGCTGAACTCATTTTCGCTGGAACACAACGCCGTTGTTTGCCAGAGGAGAAAATTAAAAGAATTAAATTTATTACTTTTTGTAGAAACAAGAATTCCATAGTTTTAGTAGATTCTATAGAAATTTTAACATGTAAGTAAGTAATATGATACCTTCACTCGGACAGGAATTTTATTATATTTTTGCCAAGCTTTACGTTCTGATCTTATTACAGTACAACATCGGTTGATACTTTGTGGTTTTTACTATTACATTGTTTAAAGAATGCACTAAAGATAACTATGTCGCTTGTATGACTTTCAATAAAGGCATTAAATTTGATGGGGCTTCAACTTATTATTTTAGAAATAATAACTTGTAATTGCAGAAACGGACTAACTACCCCTAGAATACGATACTTATAGATGCAATTATCTTATTAGAAAAAACCGCTGTGTATATTTCAAACGCATTACTTTAGAAATAATCAAAACGTTCAATTGCAAAAACAAAAAATGAATTAAACTAGTTATGATATCTATTAATTAAGTTAAAAAATATACGTTATTTTATTCACTTCAATTATACAGTATACTTGAAGGAACTCTACATTTCCATGCATTTTACTGATAGAGCTTTCTAATAAGTTTTATTTTATTATGTCATTGCACACTAAGTGGTAGAACACCGCGAGGAGTTTGGTGTAACCGAATAGAGTAAATATTTACGCTATTAATATTCCCCTGAACGGAGTTGAATCTACAACTTTAGCGTTTATATACGAACCAAATGCGCTTTGGAAATTAATAATATAGACAATTAAATATATTGTCTAAAGTTTTTTGTCTTAAGTACAACGGCTGTTTTGAAACGAGACGGTTGTTGGTTCAATTCCTACTTGGAGGAATTATATTACTATCATTTTCCGCCCTGGTATTAAAACAAAGGTAGTGAGATTTGATATTTTGATACTAATTTTATTTATTTAGATACATTATAATTTTTCGATATATCCCTCACTTAGCAGGCTAGGCAGAAGGAATCCAGAAACCCAGTATTAAGAGACACTCCATTCCCATTAAGATACTTCCGTTCCCCCACTTTCCATCTAATTCTGGAGGCATTGCGCGTAGAGATTCAATACTGCGCTTTCACCTCATTACCAGAGCGAAAAAATTAAAAAATATATATATATTTCATTTCCTCAAATGGGTATCGAATCCACAACCTATCATAAACATTAGATACACTAAGGTCTAGATATTTAAAAGCATATAACAATGTGTAGATAAAACTAAACAAGTTATCGCGATTGCTGCAGCCGTGTAGGAAGTGCACTCGGTGGCTTCATTGTTTTTACACTCTCGCGAGCTACCCTCGGCCATGTGAACTTGATTATGATAATTTCTATGCAGCTATTGCGTTTTTATCTAAATAATTGCATGTAAATTGCATATATATATATATTTTATATACGTTGCAATTTTATAGCTTTTATGTGTTTTTTTTATTTTTGTAATAGAAAATACTTCAAATTACTGACAAGCTATTGTAATATAATGTTCTACTGTTTTATGCTTTCAAGTTTGTAACTTCTAATGTACCTATAGCTACATACATACATAGCTTCACGCATTATCCCTAGCGGGATAATCAGAGAGCACGGAGCGCCAAAGGCTACGGTCTCTACATACCTCTTTCACCTCGTCCACTGTCATCAACCACTTTATACATGCCCTCATCCCCCCATCCTCATGCTTTGACGTTTACGTGACCTTCCTCCAGGTTCCTTGATACTGTGTTTTCGAAGGTCAACCGAGGTCTTCCCCTACCTCTCTTACCGCTCACTTTTCCATCATAGATCTTTTTTGCCACTCGTTCGACGTGCCCAATCCAGCTGAGCACGTTCTTCTTCATTCTCACTGTGACATCCTCGCTAGTACCGACCATTCTATATAACTCTTCATTGCGGATTCGATGAGCTAAGCTGACTCCGCATATCCTACGAAGATATATTATAGCTATTTATCGATTTATATTCATTTTCTTTACACCCACCATACAATCAACAAGATAAATAATAAAACTGACAGTAATTCAGTCAATAGGCCATTATTTGACCACCATGTAGGTCAATGACAATAAACTCCGTTTAATGTCGACACATGACTGACTCTATGCATTAAATTACTATAATAGCATTACTATGTTATCATAGTTCAAATGTAGATATGGTACTTAACTATGGATATTTAATATGAAGTTTAACCTTTAAATGCATTTTTCTTACTTCTATTTAAATTATCCGGGTTATAGCTATTGGTCTTGTATTAAGAAGCTTATAATTTTTTTAACTGCCTTTAGAATTGTCATACAAATTTCATTCTGGATCAAAATAAGCAGGAAGGGCTGTACCGAGGTTGGTTAAATTTACTCTACCTACTAATATTGTAAATGTATGTACAGATAAAACAGACAAACAAATAAATTGTCGCCTTTATAACAGCAAAATTGGTTATAGATTCACTTCACTTTTTGAGAATGTTTACTTTCAAGGAAATAATTCACTTTACATTTATTTCGCGTTGAAAGCTTGTAGCATTTTTTTAAACAAGATGTAGGAGTCTACTATACTTAGTAGTTAATATTAAGTTTGATCCAATAAGGAAGTAGGTACGATTGTCCGGATATAAATTTGTGAAAAAAGATCGCCTGTAATAGAAAGAAATATAATAATAGAACTTTTTTTTAGTTTCACGCTGTATTCCGTAGGGACGTAGTGTTACGGCACCTGAATTAAGAAGCGACGCGCCTTTTGCCCCGATACCTGAGCGAAAAAAATGGAAATATCATATAATTTTCTATAAGTCCAGTGGAAATCGTACCCACAACCTGTTGCGTTTACAGTCACACTTTGTGCTCCTGCGCCACACTTAGGATATATCAGCAAAAATTATCTTAACCAAATTGCTATCTGGGCATATCCTACTCATTTATACATAGTTGAGAAAAAAAAAAAACAAAAAACCGTATCGCGCAAAATGTACAAAACTCATTAAAAGGAAACCAAAAAAAAAAAACAAAAAAAAATACGTTAAAGCGCGTTAAAACGAACAATTCGATTTTTGAAACAAAGAACATCAAAAGAACCGCGACACCAAAACGTGAAAAGCACTCCATTGGCTGAAAACGGTCCGCGCTCACGTGCTATTGGTCAAAGATAATGTTTGTGGACTATCACTTTGCGGGGAGATAAACCAAAACTTAACCGCAAATGTTGACAGAAACGAACCCGCTACCGTTCGGGGCAAAATCAGCCCTTTCACCACCAAAATACGTCATATATCCCCGTACTCGTGATAAATATCGTCGGCCAAAACAAAACGAGATGGAGAATCAATTGAATTTTTAATAGGTGCGAGAGAGGCAAAGGGTTGCGTTTTATAAGTAAATGTTATGTTAATCTTTGCATATATTAAGCCTACGTTGTCTCTTTGATGAATATTCATTTTCTTAATAAAAGTATCTGGTAATAAGATAGTATTTTTAAAACTTTTAAAGTTTTGTGTCAGTCGATCAATTTGGAAGCTTTTTTTATTTTATTTTAATTTAAGTGGCCATAAATTACTAATATTGAGAACATATTAAATAAGAACCTCAAATACGACAGACGAATTTAATGAAAACTGAAACTACCTAACTTAAATCTATATATCGCTATCGAGGCACTTTAAAATCGTCAAATGAAACACGTCATTACCAAAACCAACTCCTTATTTTGCGAAATAATTTTATTACAATAGATAATTTAAAACTGTCCAACTTGCCCCACCACTGGGGGATAAAAGCGATGGGCGGTGCTACAATTAGGACCGATAAAAACATATCCATCTCTTTCCTGCAAATGAGCAGTCGTAAGCACGGTAAGCGGGTTACAATGGGAGTTGACGAGAGCTGCTCTCTCTTTCTCGTCAGACTCTACCGCCATAGAGCTATCTCTACAGCCCTTCGCCGCTATAAATGTATAGCAGTACAGTCAGTTCCACGTGAGATTGTATTTTGTAATCAGTGAAGTGGCGCCTTTATTCTGAAGCGCACAATGTTCGCGCGTTTGACAATTTGACATTTCGTTTGGCGGGAACGGTTTTATGTTATCAGATAAGCAAACGTCTGAATCTGTACTGCCAAGTGAAAATATATTATTATAAAGTTTCAGTGATGTTTACAAGTTGAAGATAGTTGTGGTTATTGCAACGCAATAACTTGGATTCTTGTTTCTTTTAAGGCAACATAAGGTGAGATATTGATGTAAATTAAAATTTAAGTTAGATTATGATGTTACATATATTGTTAACTTCCCATAAAAACTAGTGGTCTCTGGAACAAAAAGTTATTATCAGATTATAATTATTAAATAAAAAAATATTTAAGTAAACGAACCGATTTTCAGCTAAATAATCCTTATGTATAATAAATACAATATATTGATAATTTTCAATGTGAAGAATATCTTATTCGAATACTTACACTAAGTGTAGTTCTTTTAAATTTGGTTGATTCTAAAGTAGATTTAGACGTAAATTTTGTAGTTTTCCTTCTTCTCGGTCCTTCTCTTTTACTTACATTGGTTGTGTGAATCGAAGATTTTTGTGTAGAAATTGTATTACTTATTTCTAGTATTCGTTTCGGGCCTTTCTGAAATTTCTAATAATTTCGTAGATTTTTCATTTCCTTTTACGTTTTTCTCATTTTCTGTACTTAAAGGTAAACTTAATTTTGTAGGTACTATTGTAGTTACATTGAAATGTTTTTTACTTGCTACTTCTACTGATGGTTGAAAAGAATTTTGTGTTAAATTTATACTCTCTGGTATAGTCGTATTAGTGGATATAATTTCTTTGGTTGCCAATTCAATATTGTCAATATTAACTTTAGCTATTGGTGCTGTTTTTGTACTAAGATTATTATTAGGAAAATTATTTGTATTATCTATTAGAGTTGTTAGAGTTGTTAGAGTTGTTGTAGAAGTGCTTTTTGGTAATACATTATTTTTTGTAATATTTGTATTGGATATTGTTTCTCTTTGGTATAGCCCTCTCTTGGTTAGGACGTTTCTGAACTCTTCTATACTTAGAAATGCATTCGGAATCTTCGACTCTACTGGATTATTTATATAAATGAGTGGACTACCTTTTCTGAGATTTTCTTTAACTATAAGATTATGTGTCTTAAAGCCATTAACTTCCTTCAACTTCTTAACATGCACTTCGTATTCCTTGTTATCTTTCAAGAAACGCCGTGAGGAAATGTTGCTAGTATCTGTTAAGGAAAAATAATTTTCTTAGAATTCAATTAGGTATAATTTAAGTGTTTAATTAATTGGGATAGGCATCATTTTCCTGAACTAAATAAAATATTTCCTTAAATTATTCAATTTATTATTTAATCATTGTATAAAATTTAAAATAGATATTATAAAAAATTATAACAAACCATCATTGGCTGCTTCTTTATACTTCAAGTACAATTCATCTAAAATGTCGTCTGTGACACTTGCGTCAACTTCTATAAATCCAAATGAGATTAAATAAATAAAAAATAGAACTAGTAATTGAATTTTAATTGTGAAGTGCATGTTTAGTTTTCCTCCACATTGTAGTTAATGTGCAACAAACAGTAATGCCACTTTGCACTTGAATGCATCTGTGAATTTAATCAATTCACTGTACACTTTGCTTACATTACATATTATACTAAAGTTCTTCAATATTTCTAATCAATTTTTTTTAGGGATAATTTATTACTTAGTAAATTGTTTCAGCTAGTTTTTCTTTTTCTTTTTATTTAGTAATATGTTTGCCTATTAATAGTTTATCTAATAAAAAAACCTTTTTTTGACGCTGTTACAAAAAATTTAATCATACCGTAGTGTATTAAACCTGTAGTATTAAAATTGAAAATAAAATATATAGGATAGATGCAGTAATTTTTTGATATTTTAATTTATATATCTTATGACAGTACAGACTGTCGTACCGATTCCGATTCGTATAAGAGTTCCGAATGAAAATCTCATTCGAGTAATTCAAATGGGACAATTTCACCAAGACAGTTAGATATATTGACTGAAGAAGATAATTAATATATTTATAACAAAACTAGCGACCCTCTTGCGGCTTCGCCCGCTTTTACTACTGGATTATTCATATAATGTATGTTTGCAAAGCACTTAAGATAATGTGAAAATTAATTAAACCCTAATGCGGGTTGCATTTTCGTAGTTTCAATAAGGATTTTCCAATTGTTTTACACAGCAAGGATTTTTTAGTAGGTACCGTAATTTTAAATCTGTGCTACTTTTGTGTCTTTTCAAGTACTTATTAAAATATATTTAAATTATGATATTTAGATAGTTAAATGACCATTTTTAAACGGAAGAAATTATAAACAAAAACCTACCTACTAATAACTACTACAAAAAATATGAAACCAAATATATCGCGCTGAAATAATACATTCAACTCCAATTATCCAATACGTGCAAACGCATCTAAATCTTCGTTGCTATAAAGGCAGGCGGGTTTTTTTTTTCGAGCTTGTGGTTTATGCTGAAGAGGGCACTTAAATTATTTAATAAATAAATCAGCTTCACGCTGTATCCTGCACGAAACACGGAGTAGAAAAAAAAGTATTCCTTCTTGGAATAATCTCTTATGATAGTATTAACAATCAAAACGTCAACCACATAAATAGCAACCACATTCCGTAGAAATTCAAGTGACCTCCTTTTCGTCAACCTTGCACTTCTCCATTGCCGCAGCCGTCGTAACGCAATTGAAACATTTATAAGATTGCAAAAAAGAACCTTCACGCAGAGAGACCTAGTGTTAAAACATTCCGGTTCACACTTACCGCCCAATTTTCACAACATTGTGTGTTGAATGTCGGAACTTAACGCCGCGCATTGTCTTGCTACCACACCGACGACATGAAAATAGAATTACACAACAAAACTTACATTTTTAAATGCTTATTATTATATTTAACGCTTATTTATAGTCCTTCATTTGAGAAACTTACAGAGCAAAACAAATAAATAAAAATCATTGAACCCTAATAATAGGATAACTTGTTGATAAGCTTCATTGGTCACTAGGAACTCGCTCCCTAACTTTCACTACCAAATGTCTAATATGTCTAATAACCATGTCTAATAAACAGTTGCAAGTATTCTTCTAAAATATAAATCCATTTATTACAAAGTAAAACAGTAAAAATATGTGCCTGTATATAAAATATATAAAAAAAATATTTATAGTTATGAAAAAACATGCCTGTTTCTTTAGATTTGTACAGCCTATGTATAATTGATTTTAAAGAATAGCACACCTGTGACACAAGCGTGTGGCATAAGCGGGCGACGGTTGTGGCTTCGATTCCCGCTCGGGGAAATAAGTTATTTAATATTTTAATGTTCTCTTTTTGGTAAGAAGGTAAAGCGTGGCGTTGAGCTCCGGCAATCAATACTCACAGATAAAAATGGCAATGCTTTGAGATTTTGACGGAAAGTGAGGAGAGATCTTAGCAGTAGGTCTCCTCTGCCTTCCCTGCTGTATGCTTGAAGCTGAAAAAAAAATACCACCTTATCGAAATTATCGATCGTCTTGTTCGGCGTTATCGACAATTTTCTTTAACAGATAAAAATTAAAATTATAAAAATTATATAATTTTGGGCAACCACTAGTTTTCTCTAAATTTGGTAACCGATTTCTTTTTCAAAAAAGAGGAGGTTCTATATTTGTTTGCAATTATTTTTATGTGTAGGATAAGTCGATTTCTCCGTCCTTTGATTTAAAGATAACAGATTTTAAATAATAAGTAGGTATGAGTTACTTATTATTTTTCAATTTTCTTTATTATAAAGTAATTAAAATTTAATTTATATAATTAAGTTCTTATTAAAGTTTGTGCGTTTAAGTATAGTGTTGAAATCGGTTTTAATTTTTTTAAATTAATTATAATGTTTGTTTTTATTAACAAAAAAACATCTATTTATTGTAAATTACGGTAAGAGAGGTAGCTTCCCTACCTCTCTTGCCTCTCTTACCTCGGTTGACCTTCGAAAACACAATATTAAAAATACTGGACGAAAAGAACATGAGGACCCCCCGGAGGGCATGCATAAAGACGTTGGTGAGAGTGGACGAGGCGAAAGAGGCATGTAGAGACCGTAGCGTTTGGCGCTCCGTTCTCTCTGACTACCCCGCTACGTATAAAGCGTGAAGTTAAAATCTTGTGCAGTGTAAAATGATTTATATTATTTATATTTAAGTAAAATAAAAAATAGGTCTATTAAGGCATAGTAGGATATCATCTGACTATAATCGTTATGGTTCTGGGTTCTCTTTACACTCGGGCGAATGATTGTATTTATTCTATTTCCAATACCCCGCTCTAGTAAATTAAACGCGGCGTTGAGTTTACTCACTTAACACGCTGTGATCTGAGAGTGTTTCAACACTGTATTCCCTCTCGCTACGCTGTCATGTAGAAAAAAAAAGCTACGTTGGATTTTTTTTTACTAATTAAACTGAACTAGTTAAATGTAGAATGAAGAGAGCTAATATCGTATTAAAAGCGTAAGTTATAATAATAAATATGTATTTTTTTATAATTCCAAATATATTATTTTTAATAATATTAAAGTTGCTATTCGCTACATTTTTATATACACACCTATAGCTTTTCTTTCAAATATAAGAATAGAAAATAGAATTTAAAAATTTACTATACTTATCAGATTCAAACACTATACAAATAATTAAAGTGGATAGAAACACATAAATCTTATTTTTTTTTGTATTCATCTATGATCCCCCCAAAATATGCAAAAATAATTTTGAAATTGTAAGTATTTAGCATGAACAGGTTTTTACAATTATATTACTAAGAAAAAACTAATAATGATTACAAAATATTTACCAATAGGTCTTAAGTTTTTTAGCTGAGTTTTTTAGCTGAGCTGCCGCATATAGCAGAATAGGCAGTGTGATGCTAAATACTCAGTTTATTATATTCCGCTCAATTTTTGAGACTATGTGTGTTGATAAGCGTAACTCAACGCAGCGCTTTTTCTTGTTACCAGTTAAGAAATAACAATATTTTATTCCCCAAGTCAATCAAAACTAAAACCGCCGCGCTAGCAACGCGACGGTCTTAAATTGATAACTGCAGAATTCGTATCAGGAAAGTCCAAAAAAACTAGTCCTTAATGTGACAACTTAATTTCTTTTAAAAAATATTCATTGTGCCATAAATAGGAAATATTATTTCGATATATACACAAAAATTTCGATAATTGTGAGTTCAATTTTCATTCAATAAGAAATTTACTAAAGATATTCTTTTAAATAATTGATGAAAAATAGAAACGTTCTATCAATAGATTCTTTGGGATACAACGTGAAGTAAATTTAGTTTTTTTTATGTTTAAACCAGGTCATCACAATAGAAGAATACGGGGTATACACGATGCTGCCGGCGCAGCAGCTCGCGCCCATCAGCCCCTGGCCGCCCGACGGCATGCTGGACCGGATGGACGACCTCGCGCACAAAGGTAAAGGTAATGGTGACCACCATTTAACTATACACTAGCGGCCCACGCGGCTTCACTAATATATATTATTTAGTTAAATGTAGAGCAACTACCGGAACTAAGCAAACTATAAGAAATTAAATCTTCAAGTCTTCTGTTGTGTAAAGAAGTTTATTTATTACTACTAGTAATCAAACCTCTTTGCCTGCACCGAATGTAACTGGCTGGTTTTAATACCATTAAATGTGACATTCTGAAGATGCAATAAATAAAAAATAGCGAGAAAATATCTAAATAAAAACAAGTCAAAATCACAAAAAAAAAAGAAAAAAAAAGCAGAAAAGGGCACGGCACCAATGTTTATAGTATGTTTTAATTGATAATAAAAATATATTATATTGTTATGCTATTACTAAATTATAGAAAATCTTAATTGGTGTTAATATTGGTCTATGCTATATTCTAAATTCGTTTACTAGATTATACGTAAAAAAGGAATAAACAAACTTCGCTAATTTAATTCTTCGCTATTTAATATGTAAATATTTTTTCAGCTTTACGGAGTACCCTGCATATAGCAGAGTAGACAGATGGAATCTAGTGCTAACACACTCCGTTCCCCACTTTTTGTCGAATTATCCGAGGCATTGCCTAATCAGTGGGGGAACTCAACACTGCGCTTTAACATTACATAAACAAAAAGCAATAAATAAAAAAAATAATATTCAAATTATAATTTACCATATTTCCTATATATCGTACTTATGTAAACTTGTGCTATTTAACAAGCTTTCACCACAAGCTACTTGTGTACAAAAACCCTATCGATATCGAAAGTCGCTTCACCCGCTATAACAACTTATCCAGAGGGAACCTAGTGTCAAAACACTCCGTTCCCTCCCAACTTAGTGACAAGACAGTACCAGTACCAGTACCATACCAACAAGTACATGTAAACGTGATTAATTGGAGTAAGCAGGCCTGTGGTGAACAGGGCACAGCGGTGTTAACCAGCTCGGCGGCGTGTTTGTAGGGGGCCGCCCGCTGCCCGACTCGACCAGGCAGAAGATAGTGGAGCTGGCGCACTCGGGGGCGCGGCCCTGCGACATCAGCCGCATACTGCAGGTGTCCAACGGCTGCGTGTCCA
>HE670934.1:72541-84665 GCA_000313835.2 Heliconius melpomene melpomene
AGTCGCTTCACCCGCTATAACAACTTATCCAGAGGGAACCTAGTGTCAAAACACTCCGTTCCCTCCCAACTTAGTGACAAGACAGTACCAGTACCAGTACCATACCAACAAGTACATGTAAACGTGATTAATTGGAGTAAGCAGGCCTGTGGTGAACAGGGCACAGCGGTGTTAACCAGCTCGGCGGCGTGTTTGTAGGGGGCCGCCCGCTGCCCGACTCGACCAGGCAGAAGATAGTGGAGCTGGCGCACTCGGGGGCGCGGCCCTGCGACATCAGCCGCATACTGCAGGTGTCCAACGGCTGCGTGTCCAAGATACTTGGCAGGTTGGTATTTATGTCTATATTCGTAGAAAGCTAGATCTATAGTATGGTAATCAACTTAGAATACTTATTAATAACATTTAACAATGAATAGATAAGATAGATAGATAGAAAATGTTAATAACTTTAATACTATACGCATAGACGCAGCAATAAACTATAATTAACAGAAGTTAATTTTAAGATATTCTTTATAGGTATTCTAAAAAATTATAATGCGGACTGCATTGCTGCTCTGGCAATCATTGCTATATAGCTGTAATTAAGAAGATAATTAAGAAGCTTAACTCTTATAACATAGTTTAGAAGGCTTTTTTCTACGAACACACTTACTCTCATTTTACTGCACAATCGAGTATTCGAGAATGGCTGCATATATAAAAAAACTACTACAATGAAAAAAACTCGAAAAGAAGTATTAATAGAGATATAAAACATACGACAATATTAATAAGAAAGTCTAAAGAAAATCAACTTATCATATAAAGTACTTATGAAAATATAATGTAACTTAGATACTAGGTATTCCATATTCTTTCTTATGCCGCCAACACATTGTCAGACACGCCAATAATGTCGGAGTTATGCTAAAATTATTCTGTGAAAGAAAATCGAGGTCTTATTTTCTGATAAATATATATTTTTGTCCGCCCAAAGAATAATACTTAATATACAAACAAAGTTAGATATTATTTAGAAGTAGAATATATTTTGTTTAAGAAAGATTTTTTTTAGTTTAAGTTTTTTAGTAATGTTGCCATATGAAAAAAATCTTAAAAAGTCAATAAGAAACACCTTACTTATGAAATATAATATGAGCATTTAAAAAATCAAAATATGGTTCATCACTCAAGTGTCTTAGATGAAGCTACAACCGCAATTGTCATAATACGTAACCAACAAACGGCGTTAGGTTACACGAAACCATCCCAAAAATGTCGTTGAAACCAATACCGCATCTAACTGGCTGTAACCACAGAAATGTACTTGCAACCACACCTAGACAACACCACCAAATTAAAAAGATATACCGTCCCAATAGAAGTAGCCTACTTGATAGACACTTCGTAACTTAGTACCATTCAAGGTAAAACGAAGGTTGCTATGTAATTCGAGTATCTATTTAACGTGCTTTCAATGTTAATATTATTTTGTGGTTGATTTACTCGTTAGAAATATTATTATAATATTTTAGGACTTAAAAGAGAACTTTCTAGACTATTTTACATTCTAGAATATTACATAAAACTTGCTTTAATATGAAGTTGAGTATAATAAAATAAGACATGTGAAGTTAAGCGATTAGTGTTAGATAAAATTACTAAGTTATTAGGTAAAAGTAGTGTAGAATGGCCGTCAGCTGGTCAGCAAGGCGAATAAAAGTACAAGCCGGGTATCGAACCCGATACCCATGGAATTTGACACCGCAGTTCCCCAGCCTGATGGTGTCAGTACACGGTGACAGTTTGTCGTGCATTTTTATGGTTCAACGTTTTATTTGTATACTAATTAAATGGCTTTCTAGTATAAATTATTTTTTAATTAATTATCTTTTTTAATTACTTAATTATTGTAAGCAACTTAAGATTTTTTTTTTAATATCTAATTTAATTTAATGTACACTACTGTATTATAGAACACGTATATGCTCGTATTATGTAAGTACTTTTCTTTTACCTTCACATTGCACCTCGCACATAGCAGGGTAGGCAGAGAAAACTCCATTTGAGACACTTCCGTCCTCCATTTTCCGCCGAATTCTGGAAGCATTGCATGTTGAGTAGCAGAACTCACCGATACTCTTTACCAGACAGTAAAATATTATATATTTCGTTCCCTCGAATGGAAATCGAACTCACGACCTGTCATGTTTACAGTCACACGCTTCTGCCCCTGTTTCACGACTGGTCTCTACATAAGATATTTACTTATTTTATATATTTTTTTAATTTTAAACAATTCAATTCAATATCATCCAGGTACTACGAAACAGGGTCCATAAGACCTCGGGCGATAGGTGGTTCAAAGCCGCGGGTGGCCACAGCGGAAGTGGTCAGCAAGATAGCGCAGTACAAACGCGAGTGTCCATCGATATTCGCGTGGGAGATACGGGACCGCCTGCTCAGCGAGGGAGTTTGTACTTCTGATAATATACCTAGCGTGAGTATTATTTGATTTGTTTTTTTAGTTAATAGAGAAAACCGTTGTTGCCCAGTGGTTTGTTTTATTGTAAGCGCAATAGTTGCGAATACGATTTCAGATTGAAGAAATTATTACATTTAAGTTATTTTCATTTTACCAGTGTATTGATTTTGGTGTAAAATATAATAAGAAAAGAATATCTCGTCATTAGGTTTTCTCTGCTATATGTTGTGTGAAGATAAAAAAAAATTAAAAGTGTAAAATTACTTTGTTTTCCTTTTGCAATAAGTTAGTTGAAGTGAAATAGCGATGTTCAGCACCGCAGTTAATACTTTGTACAACCAGGATGGGAAAACACTTTAATTTAATTGATTATAAGCCAAATACTTGAAGACATTTGGTCATTGAAGTGATACCCAATGAAAACAACTAGTCAATAAATCCCAATTAATATCCTAAAACAAAGATAGATAGACCCTTCATAGAATCCACGAAAAAATCTCCCAAAAAAAACCATGTCATTCAAAAAATTTTAACTATCCACCTTTATCATGACATTTACCATAAAATTTCATACTTACCGATCTCCTTCCTATAAATACGATCCGAATATTTAACGTCTACGGCAACGGCAACGCCTTTCTCGAGTACTAAAAACGAAAGGCATCAAAAAACACAATAGTATAAGGGTAGCTATAGTTCGATTATATACATAACGCCTTATCTACCCCGCACTATACAACCCCTCGCCACCCCCACAGGCAAAACAATATGACGTTATAGCTTTTTCTTCGTCTTTCCATTTTTTTTTTGAACGGGGACTCTCCCTTCTGGGACGTCTTTAGCCGATACGATACTGTTTTTGAATATGTTTGAAATATGAATTTTGTATGGCTGTGTGTTTATTTGAAGCTTTTATTTGCTGTGAAAAGGTGTTCTTATCATTTTTGTTAAATAAGTTGTGGATATAGAATGGAGTTGCAGTTCAATTTTATGTAATTTTAAAGATGATGATACTTTTCCATCTTTATTCTACTCGTTTGTCATTGATTGAATGCTCAATAATAAGTATTCTTTATTGCAGAAATGTGCTTGACAGAACTTTGAAAAAATTACCATTTTATTATATTAAAAAAGTTACTACCCACTCAGTTATAATGTATAATGTATTCAAAGTCATGTTCCATCTTCGCTCACCCGTTAAAAGTACATTTACTCCAAAGATTGTCTTTGGCTCTAATATTTTTATACCTCGTAGTATGAGGACCTTAATCTTCATAGCTCAACTCTTTACGTAAAGCGTAACGGAGCGTAAAAACTCCCAAAAAAAACACCCCGAATACGAAAATAACATTGTGATAACGTTCTATTTTACGATGGAAAAATTCTTAAACATCCTTTACGACAAAAATTCGGGTGATTAGCATAAATTAATTAACGAATCCGCGTCACCCTGTTGCTGACGACTCTGAAAAAGAAGCGACTTATATCAAACCTTTAAGATCGGGAAAAGTGTAGGTATTATGGCGATAGAGACAGAAATACTGGTTTTAATGAGTGCGAAAGAGTTGGCTATCTCTTTTTTCAACGTCTGAGAGGGAGAAATTTTGACGCGGCATGAATAAAGAAAATATGAAGGCTTTGTTGCCGTAAAAATTCCAGTACAGGGGATAAAGTCTTTAAGTTATCAAGGGGACCGTTAAGGGGGGCTTTATCTAGACAGGTGGAGGAAACAAAAGATGTAGGTATCTTACCCCATCGTTTTTACACGTCTTCTATAATTTTATAGTTTATTTTTGACTGTTAATATAGTAATTGGTATCAAATATTAATATTTACACGTTTCTCTTTAAAATCTATTTAAATATCTAGCAAAAGTATCGTACTTAAATTAACTTTTATAATAATTTAGAATTCATATAGACTTTTTAATTATTCAAAAAATTACTTTTCAAATCATTTCACAATTATAATTATAGTAATTTATGGACATATCGACGAATTTTCCAAGTTTACCTATATGATGAAAGTCACTTTCGTTTTCACATAAATCTATTCTTCATACAAAACGTCAAACATACTCACCTGTATATACATAAAACAAGTAATGGGGTGTTTACATACACTTGAGGGTTGCTTCGAGGTTGAATATATTAATGTTAGTATCGATCCCTTCTATGAGGGTTTACGTCAAATTTGCTTTAGTTAAATGAATATTGATATCTGTGTAGAATCTTAATAATGCTCTACGATATATGAGATTTTTGTTTTTGATTGAATCCATTTATAACTTATGATAGGTACCACGTTTCAATGTTTTTCATACAAAACTTATGTTATTATGTTTTTATATGTTTCGCAATAGGATGTGAAGTTTCTTGAATTTTATTAGGGTTTCGTACCTCTTAAGGAAAAAAGAACCGTCCGTCAAGCTCAACTCGCGCTTTTGCAGTTTTTTTTTAATATTGCTGTTCAAATATTTGACGATTTTCATTGGTTTAAAAAATGGATAGAAGGGCAGAATTCTATCTGTCTATTGGTTTTTTACAAAATATTATGACATTTATATCCATTTTTTAAGTAACTTACACATGTACATAGTTAGAACAGGATACAGGCAATGATATTGATATGCATATACATTGCTTAAGAATTCTATAAAATAAGATTCAACTTCCAGGACATATTTATGTATAATTCTAGCATATGTACTGATATTTGGAATTAATAACGCGTCGTTACGTTGTAAAATCAAAAAACAACTTAAATTTAAAGTATCTTTGCCTCGCTAAATGTAAAACATGTGTAAATATAAAAAAAAATGTAAACAGTAGAGTCTTCCAAGTGTATATTTAACAAGCTATCGTAATAAACAACAGCAGAAGCTAATCCGTCACTTGTATTTCTTCCATTAAATTAAGTGCCCAATAAAATCATCGATGACCGGTCAGTTCCACTGAACAATCATTTTAAATCAGTTAGACATCATTATGCTTATAGAAAAATAGTGATTACAACATGCAATTAAGACACTCCGTTCTCCGTTCAATAGAAATCGTCACATTGCGGAGCTTAACGCAGCGTTTCTTCTTTATGAAATTTTCATATATATTTAACATATGTATAATCATAAAAAAATATAATTCTATTGTTAGAAACAAGGATTTTTTCCCATCCCTTCTAGCCCTAGGTGATGCTTGCGTGTGACATCCCAACAAACAAACATGACGAGACAACTGTAGCAATACATATTTATTTGTTCATGTCATTACGCACTCAACTCCACTATAAGCTTTAAATCCAACGATTGTGGTATTAATTTCCCTCCGACACTTCTTAGTTTTAACTAACTTTGCCGAAAAAATACTATTGACGCAAATTATACCTTAATATACGGTAATAAATCATATTTTCCATAAATCATTTTTGATCGCAGCAAAGATAAAAATGTTAATAGAAATTCTATCTTATCACTACCAAATAGAGTTAATTTTAGATCTAGTTTTAATTTCATAGGGTTAGATCCATGCATGGGACGTAAGGCGGACGCGTGCTGGCCACGTGCCACTTTCGATAATCTCCTTTTCTAAGGCCTTTGTTACAATTTGTAGCGATAGGCCTGCGAGATCTCAGATACGCTCTAATGATATTTTAAATCAGCTCGGAGTTCGGACTGTATTCATTGGAGCGATCATTGCCAATAATACTCGTATAGGGATTACAGTTATGGGGATCATATTTTTCATGTGATATATGGTAGGTAACGGCTTCGTGTATTACTTGTAGCTAATATAAATAACTAATATGTTGTTAAATTGCCAATTTTTTGGTGACTTTTAAAATATTTTTTGTATCTATCAACCGTTTGTTTATGTATGGATATATATAAATGAATAGATAGTGCATAGAGATGAATCACTTTTTCCCATTTGTTTTTAGCGTAGCGTGCATTCTTGGTTTAGGCCTTTTTAGTTTAAGTACTCCTATAGACTGCTAATATAAATAATATTTGTTTATTATTTCAACAATTGTATGACAGCGTTGACATTTTTTATTATATTTAGTAAATACTGCTAAAATAAAAAAATATCTATGAAATTGAAACGGCAAAAGTTCTTCAGTTTGATTAATCTATAAATTTTAGATTAAATATTTAAAAAATATATTTAATCTATATCCGTTAATAATCTGTAAAAGTGAATTTGAAAACAGAACACAAATCATTTGTACCAAATCGTCACTATCATAAACTATGACTCTACAACTAACAACCTTTAGAAAAAGTGACGCTAAAGTGACAGGGAGATATCGCGATATAATAAAATAAAGTTGTCATCCCCATGCCCGGAGCGTGCTAAACGCATTAATTTGGCCTGCATTTAGTGGCTCGGAAGTGATTTGCAACGGGAACACGGGAACATGAAGAGGGAACCTAAAGAATGCCATGTGATAACCCTAGTTTTATCTAAATATAATTAAATTTATACTTTATTATGTTGTGTGTTAGTTATAGTTTTGTTTAAAACTATTTGAAGTAATATTCAGCCAAATTAAATAGAAGTTTATTATGGGATCAAGTTATCAGATTTTTTTTTATTTTCGCTCTATGGCTTGGATTCGACGGTAAAAGCTTATGTCGTCTTGTTTAAATTGAACTGTAAATATTGTTAATTTGGAATTATTTGATATTGAAATGTTTGATAAAAATCTCTTGGATACTATAATCTGATTCTTAATTTGGTTCTTTGTCGAAATAAAGTAAACATTTAATATATACTTTGCTTACTTATTTTAAAATAAAGACTTAACTTACAAGACAAATTTAGGTATATTCTGATTTACCCATCTTCTTGAGAAAAACTTAATAATAGTAGGTAGACACACTCATTTCTTAATAATCTTACAAATAACTAACTTTCCGCCAGTTGCTTCCGCCTGCGTGGTCTTCGTTTCTCTCAGGAGATATTTATTGCGGTAAAAAAGTAATCTACAATCACCAAAATTCTATAAACACTATCGTTTTATTAACTCGTCTGCTTAAGCTTGTCGTTATACTGCAGCCAAATTATACAAATATATTTAGATAGATGCTATGCTATGTATTATTTTGATGTTATGTCCCATGTCATCTAATCCCGTTCAGGAGTTTTAGGGTCAAAGTGGAACAAATATCCATCCTCATAAAATTTTACATTTATAATATTAGAAGGACAGAAATATACTCTTTTTCATATTTACCAATCGAAGATAATATTAAAATTATTAAGATAGAAAATTCTAGAAAACCATATAAAATTGGTAATTCTTACCTGATTGCCGTAAGCCTAGACGGGGTCGGGTCGGGGTAACCGGCGATCTGCGGTTTCACCTTAACAAATAATCGGCGACCACTTGCGGACAACCCCATGTACGCCATTCATTAAGTACGATTCACTTTTAAATCCACTTTATATTTTAAATGTAGAGTATTGGAAATATTATTGTATTGTCCAAAGCATTTCTGTTTTTACAAAAATATCTTTTTATTGTAATTATATGTAAAGTATATTATTTTATAAGAAAAATAAATTTACTTTACTTCAACTTGGAAACATGTATTATAATATCAATACTTTACTGAGATATAATGTTTTGTCATAGATTCCTTTGTATAGAAATTAATAAATCAAATAGATAGATAATATTTCTTAAGCAACTCTCAAGCTCAAGCAATGACTCAAGTGGAATTAAGCGGAAAGTGGAAAACGGAGTGTCTTAACACTAGATTTACATGTTTAAAAATTAAAAAGGAATAGAAGAGAAATAAAGTGCAAAATACTCAATTTTTTATTATAACTAGCTATTATTAAAAATATAATTTTAATCCGAGAAGAATGAGTTAATCACAAGGTATACTCGTACAACACATAGGGAGCGACACGTGGGCCGCTCCGCCTACTTAAGTTATTGCCTATAGATAGACTATAGTAAAATCATAGAGTAGTATTACAATATTTTAATATTTCTTAAATAGATGTATGTTATTATGGTTTATTTAAAGAAATTAATTGAATTAACCAATATAGGAAGGATTTTATTTGAAATATGATGAGATTTTCAAATAAATAAACCATAAATTCCACCAAAACCTTATAATAAAATACATTTAAAGGTACGTACAATTATATGTTTAAATATCATTAGTCTGGTATTTTGCTAAGTAAAAAAAATAATTTATTATTTATAATTTATAATTACTTTCCTTTTCCTACAAGTACAACTTATTTGTATGATGAAATTTGTGTGAGATTCCTTACAATACAACCATTTTCTTACTCTACATTACTCATTAAGTAAAGACATTTGTTTACTTAGCTTTAAAACTGTTTATGGTTATATCATTGTATGTAGAATAAAATAAAATACGCATTAAAAACAATAATATCTTTATTCAGGAATTCTTCTTCTTCCTCCTGGCATTAATCCCGGCTATTGCCAGGGTCTGCCTTTCTACTCAGCCTACTCCACTTTGCACGGTCTTTTACGTCTTTATTCAGGAATATAAAAATAAAAAAATATTTTAAACATATTGAAGTTTTTCGGACACTTTGGTTTGCACTATATACTCTTCGATTAATTATATAACATTATTAATAGTACCTGTTTTACTGAGCCATTGATAATAGCGTAAATGTATCACAAAAATAAGCTTTCTATACACACACACACATACCAACATACACACAAGAAAAAAAGTATCTTTATTTTAGAAGTCATGAAAAATGAAAAAGGATTTTTTTTTAAATAAAAAAAGATAATATAGGTCTTTTCATTATAAATATAAGAGTGAAAATACAATTGAGATAGGATGATCGAGCGAGGGGGGTGAAGCGATGCGAAATAAGTATGGCAGTGGCACGTGCGACACGGAACATGCAATTTTTTTGTATCCTACCCCCTTATTATTATTGACTTTAACATGTTTTTAACGTTTTCTCAAGTGTTTTATTGGGATTTTGAAGCGTTTTTGCATTCAATATTGTAGATGCGTGATGAGAATATTTTATTTCTTATTTGTGATAGTGTTACTTATTTTAATAATTATTGTATAATATTTTTACTAGAAAAATATATAGACAGTATATTATTTTTATCGAGAAAGTTATGGCTCAGTAGTAGAGCATCTGACTGTAAATACGGAGGTTGTGGGTGGGATTCTCACTAGAGAGGAGGATTTATTTTTTTTATTTACTCGCTCTGGTGATAAGACAATAAATTAAAAAAATCGTAATTATAATCATTCCTCCCGGTGGAAATCGAACCCATAATCACAGCTTACTCACAACACGAATACCAGTACGATATATGTATGTATTATTAAATACTATTGATATCTTAGTTATATGGATTTTTATATTACTCTCTGTTTGCGAACGGATTACGTTTATTAGTTGAATCCCGCCGCTCTGCCCACTACACTTAAATAATGCGGCTCGTTGATGTACAGTCAGCAACAAACATAGTATTTTTAAATTTGACGATTTTTTAATTTTTTGTATAGACAGAGAAACCTTAGTACCTAATTCCTTTTTGTCTTGATTTTATGTAAATTTTTAGACACATTGGACGAGAAAGAAGGAAATAGAACATATTTAATGAATGAAACATACCTTTCAAACAAAAATTAACAAAACAATTTAAAAACGTTTGTAATTGTGTGCTCATTTTACATTTTCCTCATGAAAAAAAAAATATCTTAAAATTATAATAACATATGAAAAATTATCACTAATACAGTTTCTTATCAAAGCTAAATATAGAAATTATATGGACATTTTATACTTAAGCATATTTAAATAAAAGATAGATATATTTTGTCAACGGTACAGTAACAAGTGTTTCGTAATACAGCATCAACAGACACTTGATAAGATAAAATACGCGATCACAATCTACACAACATATTGGGGCACACGAAATTAAACGGATTTATTTAAGGGTTGTTTCATGTTTCTAATAACGTGCACGAATCGAATTATATTAAAGTAATTACTTTTGAGGAAACTTTTAATATAATCGGTAAAACAGTTTGAAATGTTTATTTAGTTTTTTTATTTCAGCATTATATTAGATCATTATTTAAATTTTTTTTTATGTCTCACATTTTTAAACACGATTTCTATTAGTAATAAAAGGAGAGAATAAATTGTTAACTGACCAAAAATAAATAATGAAGTAAAGTACGTTAGATTATTTTCTTCTATTAACTTTAACTCATCAGTATGTAACAAGTACAAGAGTATATATCTCAAAACGTTCTCAAACCGCTCCTCATCCACCTATCTAAATAATTTAACGTTACGACAAGACAAATTAAATTCCCTTAAAGACGCTAATGTTGTTTATCAAAGAAAGCCTAAACGCCTGATTATGACTGGAGTTTGATCGTTTGATGTGCAGCCAGCCGCGAGGGCCCTGAGAATGCCTCGGGGGTCCCAGGACTGTCTTCAACTGCTTTAAACAAATATATACCGTGGTACGAGTATGCTTATGATCTGTATAGCCGTTACTGTAACCAAATACAACCTTTTATATATAAATAAATAATATAAATTATATTATACAATTATGTACAAGTATTTAAATTTAAATCTTTACGCTGTATCCCATACACGGTAGAGGCAGAGGGAACCTAGTGTTAAAACAGTCTGTTCCTTATTTTCCAGCGATTTCTGGAGGCAATGCAAAAAAAAAATTGATAACCTCCTTTTCTTACAGAAGTCGGTTAAAAATATTTAAATGAAAATTAAAACTTAATAGCTTTTTACTAAAAACTTGCTTTATATTACCTTTTATCCTATACACGGGCACAGATGCTAGTAACACAGCACGTCTATTCCAATTAAATAAGATTTACAATCAACTAGAATCTCAAATAAGCGTTTATACGATTATCGATCTTAGTTTATATTTGTTTTTTTAAATAAAATCCTATTTAATGCTAGCTGCTAGGGTGCGTCCCTCGGCGCGGCGCGACGTTCAAATCAGCATATGCTACGAGTTTTACGCGCGTCTCGTTTTAATCTCGCACATTACTAAATATGGCAATATTTTTATGGTGAAATTAATATGTTGGTATTTATATATGAAATGATGTTAAAAGTTTGTTTGTTTTTACGAAATTAGTGTTGAACAAACTAGCTAAGATCAGTTTTTGTTTTTTTTTCCTATATAATGCTTAGCGATTACTCGAAAACAATAAGAAATAATAGATTATTTTATCTATAGCTATATTATATTATCGATTGCTATATAATCTTCAGAAGATTTTACATAAATCATAAAATATATTAAATATTATTTTAATTGACACCGTAGTGCAGCGCACAATGTTTGATTACAAACACATTTGTGCAACAGTTGAAGGTAATACTCATACACTCTGAGTACTAAAATATTTTTATGTTTATTGGAGAATAAATCGATAATAAAAATTGGGCGTAGCGTAGAGAACGGAGTGCCTTAACACTAGGATCTTTACATATGCGGGAAACTGCGTAAAAAATAAAAATAATTTCTATTAACAAACGCCACGTCATGTCACGTCAAGTACGCCCGTGTGGACGTATTCGGTTCACAAACAACAATTTCCATAGAGAATGCAATCAAAACCAAACAAGC
>HE670934.1:87473-99116 GCA_000313835.2 Heliconius melpomene melpomene
AACGGAAATTAACTATTCCTTTAATATTCTTCTTATTTAATTCCTCCAAGAAAATGTAAATAGCTAAACATATAGAGAAAAAAATTAAGATAAATAATAATTTGTATAATAAATTTCAAGCACACGGCGTCTTAAATATTGAAATAAATTATAATATATAACGTGCACCTACCGTCAAACGGCACAGTAAAAAGTATGAAAGGTGCCCCTAAATACCGGGTGAGGTGGAGCGCGAAAATTATCTTATATTTGCTCAGACGCCGTGAACGTGGGGCGCGAATACTTTTCAATAAGCTTAGAGATTTTTTTTTTCTACCCATCTTGTAAAGAACGTTTTGTAACGTAAATAGAGGGAACCTTATTGGTCGAATCGATTTTTTTTATAGTTAAGCAGTAATTAACGTTTTAATTTATTTGTAGTGTTTCGAATTAATTCTGTGGAGCATTTTATGAGGTATATATTATCACCATTGCTTGTTCAATGTTTCTTTTGTCTAAAAATAATATTAAATTGTATTACCATCATTAACTACTTTAATATTTTTTTAAACGTAGAATTTTTTATACTTTTATACATGTTAATCAAGGAAAAAATGTAGAGATTAGTGATAACTGATCTCAAATTGCTTCTTAAAAACGGAGGTATTCTATAGACCTACGGCCCATTGGACCAATGGTCAATACCAATACCTAAAATACATACCTCCAGTACCTAAAAATTAAAGGTAGGATTTTTGGGTTCTCACATGTATATCTAGTAATACAAATATTAGGTAGAACAGGCTGCCGTGGCTGTGATACAAGTTTAAGAATGTAAGTGTAACGATTGTGGGTGCCATTCCCACTTCCACACAGGGATATTTAATATTTTCATTTTTTCGCTCTGGTGACAAGGCTAATGGGATGAGATTGAGTGGCGTAACTCAACTTGGTTCCGCCACTACAATGGAACGGTGTGTCATAACTCTTAACACTAAATTCCCTCGACCTACTCTCCTATATGCTAAAAAATATTATAGAAAATATATTTGCAATTTTAAATAAATTCTATATTTATAATATTCCCTCAAACAAGACGCAATTTTTTCTCATACGCTGCAGAAAACCCCTACAAAAAATCTCCGGCTATATATAAAATCTATTAAATCACTAACGTTTCTGTACTATATACAATGCTGGCTTACTTCATACAGTATTATGATACGAGTAAAATAAAAATGCAGTGCATTACCGCCATCGCTGACAGCAGGGGCACCAACAATGGACTACCTGCTGCGTATTGTGCGCCAAGTCGGCACTTTGCGAGTCAATATTTTGGGTGACTTTTACTCTCTTCAGATGTTTTCAACCTTTGCATCGTAAGCGAACAACTGCTCACCTCTCCTCGCTCTTTGCATTTCATTGATTACGCTTTTGTTTTGTTTTTTTTTTATTTAGAACTTTCAATTCAATCGCGAAATTGAAGCGCCGTATGTTTTTCGCTGTTAGTTTTTTTTTTAATTTAGCTGGAAACAAAGAGTATATTGAATGGCGTTTATGATCACTTTTTGTTAGAATGATTAAAATAAATAAATGAAATGTTTATGATTTTTTGATATAGGAGTATATTTATAAAGTACCTAATATAAAAAATATTACTAATTATGTATTAGGACAAAAAATTGTGTGACGTACAAAAATTATGAAATTAAATCTTAATTAACTTGTGCTTATAATTTAAAAAAAAACTTTTGTTTTACTCTAGAAAATAAGAATCTCATAAATATTTAATTTCTTAAGAACAATTTTAGGGGCGTCACATTCAATTGTAATATAAAACACGTCATGCATTAATAAAATTATTTATTCCTTATAAAATCAAATTTCATTTATTACACCATAAATTATTTCCCATAGACAAAATAAAACTACAATACAGAAAAAAAATCTTAATAATTGGAATAATAACCACCGCACACCGCCCCATGTCACTACGCCTCCTAAAAAAAAAAGAAATAACTTTCCCGCCCAATCTTAAGACAGCGCGAGTCAACACTTAATTCGTGTTATTCCCACGATATGAAATTTAAATTTAATTGTTCAATACAATTAAATAAATGGGTCAATACAAGCTTATAAAAGTATTGTTATATCGAGAGTTATAGGCAGTTTGTCAATAGTGGGGCCGCGGGGTGCGTCATTGTAATATATCGACGTCTAAGGTGTTTGGGGCAATACAATAGTATTCAGAGTTGCTTGAGTGAAATGATATTCAACCGTTTATTAGGTGCTTTCTCATGGATGTTGTATGGATTCGTCTCCTAACATTAATTAAATTTCGCCTCCTTAATGTGTTAATCTGGTAAGCGTTTCATATTAAATTAAGGATTATCTTTTGACTAATATACTAATAATTGTTGGTAATTAATAATTGTTTGATTGATAATTTATATTTTTGTTTTTCTTAATTTCATAGCTTATATATACGTTAGAATATGAATATTAGTAACACAGCTCTTATCGTTGCGAAAAATCGTATTGCCATTGACCAAAGAGTTCATTCAGAAGTTCATTCTTATCGCTTTTATAATAATCCAATTAAATATTACATATTTGACTAAAGTGTCTGATAAAATTATACGGCTTACGTTATAATGACCCCAAGTCGAAAATTTCAATTATATATTATCTAACTTAAAGATTGCTATTTTTTGTGATTGAAAGAGGCTTTTATAACTCATTGTTAACATACAGATTATAAAAACTAGCTTCTGATTTTAAATGTCGAATTAAACTTAAGCCGCAGTAAAGCAGCATTCTGTTCGAGTGCAACCACGTAAGAAACGATTGTTAAAACGAAACCACGTTTACATATAAATAAATTAAAGGGTTATTTAGTAATTGGTGAATTAAGCGAGTACAATCAGGGAAACGAGTCAATGGGCGTATAAATCGAATTAGGACCGTTTACAGTTCTGTGTGGACTTTTTTCAACACACACGTTTTTTACACATGGTCACACTGCACGGCTGGCTTGCTGTCTATGTGGTGAAAGCCTTGTTTACAAAACAATTATTCATTATTTGCATTGCCAATATGATTTTCTTTTTACATATTTTAATATAGTTTGTATTGTTTCGATTATTTACTTGATTAAGCCAGTAATGGTGGGGTCGATTTTATTTGGGTCTTATTTACGTACATAACTTAGATTTTCTGTGAATATATATATATTTTTTAATGAAAATTCAATTATATTTATTTTTATGTATAACGATACAGTGACTCAAGATATTGTAATTAATTTAGAAATTAAAGCTATTGTATAAAATATCGATATTAATTAACAATTTTATTCCGATTTTATTTATCATTTGAGTTGTTCAATTAGTCAAGTGTCATTATAGATTAAGAAGAGTTAAAGATAATAATTGCAAAACATTTAATTATCGCGAACCATTGACTGTTAACTCTAGTGTCGCACAGTAGCTTGTTAAAAATTTCCATTTCATTTTGTTTTCAAACTGGCAACATCGCAACCCTTCCAGGGTATCATTTTTCTAGCTGAATAAAACTTAGATCGAAGAGTTTTAATTAGCTCGTTATAATTTTCTCATTGAACAATTTTATCGTTTATTAGTTTGCTGGACGCTTTCTGATTTATTTGTATTACAATTTCGATGAAAGTTTTTTATGTAATATTTCATACATTAAAAAAATCCTCGATCAATCAACTACCTTAGATATTTTCAGTTTTATTAAATTAACTTTTACTTAAATGATAATGCTTATAACCAAACAGCCACAAAAAAAATCGTCTCATTTAAAAATGGAAATACAAATTGTATATCCAAATTGTTTAAGCGTTAAGATATAACCGACACGATAACAGTACATTTAAACTAAGACAGCAAACCTAACTAGCATAATAATTTAAAAAAGAAACACAACAATACTGTCATCGTCTTAGAATATCATAGAAAAAAATGATAAATAACGTCCGAGCGTGCCGCGCTTTCGCGGTCCATCGGGCTTCACGACATCTGCCAGTCAGCTCGTAGCTGGGACCACACCGGCGGGTGTCGGGTTCCCGTCTATCGTCTTACTTCGCCTTCCTGCCCGTATCTAAGTTACGCGCAACGTCCGTTTGACAGTTGGTTGGTAGACATTTTTTGGTTTTCGTCGACGCTGGGTGGCCTATCGGTTAACACTCTATCCTAAATTCTTGTAATTAATATATTGGATTACATTTTGATTTATAGGTACGATTAGGTTTTTTTTGTAATTATAATAAAAATGTACCTATATGAAATAAGTGACAGCTAAGAGGTAGGTACTTATAATACACTGTGTTTCTGTTTTTTTTTTATTATATTAATGCGTTATAATAGGTAAATAAATGTGTATAATTTCTTTCCGTTCTCCATAGTCGTCTTAAAGAAATAAAATATATATTTTATTAATATTTAATAGTATTCTCACAGTAACATTTATGTGTATTACTTATTTTTAAATTCCAATCTATAAATCATTGAGACGCAGATGGAAATTGGAAAGCCTATATATTTAACTATATGATAGATAATAATAAAATAATATTATAACTAAATCAAATATATATAATAACCTAAGACTACAACATGTTAAGCATATTTTTTTCAATAAATAAATATATTTCCAAACAAAAATGTTTATAAATTATAAGCTTTGATACATTCAAAGATTGATGATCTTTAAGGCGTAGTTATCAATCCGTTGCACGCCTCTCTGGTCGCATATCGTCACCGACTTCGAGCACTCTTTATCGAACATCGATATTGCATACCATTTTTATTTTTAAATATAATAAACCTGCACTCGATAAAAATCGTGTGAAATTTTCTGAACGTATTTCAAATAAAATTTTAGAGGATGATAAGCGAAATAATTTAATGATAACATTATATTTATAGTAAGAAACTAGATGTTACTATTGTATAATTGATATTAATTTATATAAACTTTAATAAATATCACCAAATACAAACTATACAAACTATTATAGAAAAATCAATTTACTCAACTAAATTCAATTATAACTCAATTTGTGTAACAATGACGTATATGCGCGTTTTGAAGTATTGGTAGAGACTATAATAAAAATTTGTAAATGGTTGGTACAGTTAATGTACACTTTTAAAAAAAGTAAAGTTTTTTTAGCTTAACGCTATATCCCGAACATTGCAAGGCAGGCAGAGAGGCCCTGGGAACCTAGTGTTAAGTAACTCAGTTCTCATTAACATCCGTTCCCTCCAGTTGAATGGCTGGTTGTTTTTTCTGTTGACCTTAGGAAATAATCAGTATTATAAAATCATGTTTTACCAAATGACTTCATAATTACAAATCATTTATGCGAATAAATATTAATACAATATTATTTACAATGTTGTTTCTATAACTTATTAAATACAAAAACTTTGTTATAAAACGCCAATACATATCATATTCAAATTTCCTCAACAGGTATCATCAATAAACCGAGTGCTCCGTAATTTGGCAGCACAAAAGGAGAAGTCCAGCAATCAGCAAACTGACTGTACCACTCCTGTTTACGAGAGGCTAAGGTTACTCGGTACTCCTAGTTCAGCACCCACATGGCCGCGGACGCCCTGGCCTTCACAGATAGATACAAGGACACCTCCATACCAGCTACACAGCTTAAGTCCTGGACCGCAAGCGATAGGGTGTAATGGCACGGAGTTACCGGTGTTAAAAAAAGGTAAGTGAATTGTAAATTATTACAAGGATTTTATATATTTTTCTAACTTAACCCTATTCCTAAAATAGCGGGATAAGCAGAGGGGACGTATTATTAATAGACTCTTTTTCTACTTTCCGTCGAATTTTCGAGACATATCGTGATGGATGGTGGAATTTGATAGTGCGTTGTTTTGTTACTAGAGTGAGGAAATGATAATATGCAATAAAAAATTCTCCCGAGTGGGAATCGAACCTACAACCGTTGCGTTTACAGTGCTGACTTTGCGTAAGCTGTACCACTAGACCACGACACGACGGCTTCTACTATTTTATATATAAATATGAAAAAATTAAATGAAAATCATTTCGAATCGGCCTGACCGCTGAGTAACATAAACGAGTAACAACGCTGCATTGAAATTATATTAAAACTTTTGCCCTTGTTGTTTTCAACAGCTATGAAATATATTTAGAAATATATCCTTATCCTGTTTTAAACGTGATAATACTGTATTTCAATTGTAATTAATGTACTGCATTGAATATATATGGACCTCATTTTTCTGGAGACCATTTCTGATTTTTTAATTTCATACTTTATAAGTATTTATTTATTTCATTCAAGATATTGTCGCTATAATCAATTTAAACAGTTATATTACAACATCGTCTTTTTATATAAAAAATGTGACATTTTAAAAGCAGACCTCCACATTTTTATGTACCTACACGTACAGAACAGAACGCATCGCAAAAAAACTTTATGGAAACTCATAACCACTGACCGCAGACGCGAATAATTAAAAAAAACCGACAAAAAGGGCAGAGCAACCAACGCAACGGTCACACAGCCACAGTGTGGAAACAACTTTTTCCCGGCCGGCATTTTGATAGTCGATTTGCGGCACCCCCGGGGAGCCTGGCTGGGGGAAGGGGGGGTGGCCTCCGGTACCGTCACAAACATTACTCTGTTCATCCGCTTGGAAGATTTAATTTTCATTTTTATCTCAAACATCCCCTTTGTAGTGGTCTGTAGTCTGTATCCAATTAGGTGGCTTTGAACATTTTTCTGGGACTCCCCGAACGCTTGGAGTTATGGAATTTTTAATTTCGATACTCATTTTTAACGTTACTTCTTAAGTTTACAAGTTGCCAGATTGGGTTATAAGGTTTTATAACAAGAACGCACGCTACTATAAATAATATACATATAACGTACACTTCCGTTACTTAACATGGATGCTTTTGGAACGGGAGTATCTTGACACTACATTTCTCATCTGCCTGCCCTGTTGTACGAGTATATCGCACTCCGTGATAAATATATTCATAACTACACCTACACAATTTATCCAATCAGAACATGGAAACGTTCATAAACGTTCACATACTTGCCGTTAAAGGTAAAAATAGCTGCCTACAAAGTACACAAATAAATAATAATACAGTATATTAAAAGTTCAAATATTATTATGATATATATATGACTTCAAAAGTACACTTAAGATTTAAATTTATTTCTGAAATAGAATTTTGGGAACATAGTGCGAAGACACTCCTGAGTCCATTAAGACGCCTCCATTCCGCACTTTCCGCCGCCGCTCAATCCTTGAGGAATTGTGTGACTATGCGAGATTATTTTCCAGAAATTTGCAAATTTTTTAACATTGACCCAGGTTTGCACTCCATTACCAAATTACATTCAAAAGAAAGTTCTCTGTACATTATATATATAAAAAAAATCCCCATCCCCAAAAATCAAATAACAATTCATAATAACTAATAAGTATAATATAAATATACATATACATTACATTCGTATCAAACATAAACTATCAATAGTAATATAAGAACAACCACACAACCTGTCACGAAGCGAACCGTGAAAGTAACCGGCAAATTGGTAACGCGATATCGCTCGTCGACGACTTGCACCTTACCTACTCATGTTATTCCTATACTAGAAATTTATTAATTCTTATATAATCTATATAATATTTTTAAAAAAGCAAATATAATCATTTTATTCACAGAGGCCGCCGTGGCGTGGGTGTAATTGTCACGCGACGGTTATGGGTTCGATCCCTACTCGAGGAAGTGAAATATTTATTTACATATATAAATCCATTTCTTCGCTCTGGTGTCGAGGCAAAGCGCGGAATTGAACTCGCACTCACTCAACACGCAATGCGTCCAGAATTCGGCAAAAAATTGGGAAGTGTCAGTGTCTTAACACTAGATTTCCTCTGTCTACCCTGCTGTGTGCGGGTTACAGCGTGAAGCTGACAAATTATGAGATATATAGTACAAGAAATTAAAGAGTCTATCATTAAATTATTCTAAAAATAAAGAAAACACAACTTTAAATAAAAAAATTAACATATATTTTTTCCTTGGTATGACACAAATATCTAATAAAAAGTCGAATCCCTGACCTTCTTACCCATAAGTGTTAATGAGAAGAGTAACCTACATTTTATATAGTTATTTTTATTATATATTTATAGATATTTTTTAGCTAAGTTTTTTATTCGTCTCGTATAACCCACAGATACAAATAAAAAGTTTGTGAGGCGATCCACTATTTGATCTTCTGTGAAGTTTTATTTTTAAATAAATATAATAGGTACATTTATTTAAATAATGTCTATAATTAATTAATTTAATACAAAATTTTAGTTATTTACGCGAAAATTTTAGCTGTTGAGAAGATAACCAATTTATATATTATTTGAAAATATATAAAAATACAATAGTACCTACTAAAGTATTCTTATAGTCTAAAACTTGAAACTAACATTCACTAACTACCCTCAAGTAGATAAGTACTGAATACGAGATGCATATTTAATGATCACCCCACACCACAACCGGTTGGAACTTCTTGCTGGTAACTTTCACTCTCATTCTTGACAGATCAATGACATGGGTTACCTTGAAAGCAAGAGGATTTTTGAGTGTACTTTTTGAGTCAAAATATACTTACTTTAACTTTACTAAGTATATTAGTTACTCTCTGAGTTAATTTTCTATAGCTAGTATTCTTATTTAAAGCTAGTAAATATTTTTAAATGGCACAGGGGCATAAGCGTGTAAGCGCGGCTGGTTGTGAATTCGATTCCCACTTGGAAAATGGATTAAGTATTATTTATAACGCGAAACTGAAAAAAAAGATGTATAGAAAATTAAATAAAATGTATAGCTATTCGTTTAAATACGTAGGAGGTCAAATCAATACAATTAACAGATTCGCCAAACAGAAAGACAAGGTCAAAGAACGGCACTTCAGTATAAATCCATTAAGGCACTAAATAAAACGTACTGTATAAAAGGGAAGCTGCGTTGAGATAAATGCTGAGCAACAGAGACAAGCGTATCCAAAGCGTGAAACGAGAGAACGGGATGGAAAATTGTCTGGTTCCTTAAGATAAGGCGAAGAAAAATGTCACTAGATATTTATTCGGGTAGATAAATGGTTATTATGGGGTTCCGTAGTAGTAAATTAGTGAGATATATTGTTTGTTGAATATGTATCGCGGTTGACCGCTGGGGGCGTGCTAAATGGACCAGCTGGTGCTGGTGGCAATAGAGCTAAATTTCAAGTTGCAGGTGTCAGAAACTGATATACTGTTTAAAGTGGTAACCACGATCTTAGTTACTACTGTAATTTCTTAATAGAGTGCATAGAACTAATATAGATACATAGTGCTTAATAGAGTGTATATTGTTTGAAATATATAAATACTAGTGGGCCCGGACGCGGCTACGGCCGCGAAAATATAAGCCTAAATAATTAAAATAAGTTAAAAAATAATAATAAGTGGAGATTTATTATTAGAAAAAATATCTGAGTAACCGAAATGAACAAACAAAAGAAGTAAAAGTAACTAAAGGAAATTCTTAATATTACAAAAAGTACCTAAAGTTTGCCGTGCGCGCGTACTAAACATTTTTCTATATTAAATAATTATTAATTTTTGCGAACAATATTAAATAAAATCCCAAATGATTAAAATTACGATATTTTAAGTGTATAACATCGGTATGGATAACCGAACTGAGATAAATTAATTATAAGCAGTAAATAATTACATAAAAAATAATAGTAATTCGAAAATATATAAAAATTTACAAAATCATCAAAGTCTGCCCGTTCGCGTGGGTCATATTATACCACTCGTAGGCTAGGTCATTTGGAATCAGTGACATCTTAATTATTTATTAGAATGTTACACAGTAAACTATAATTTCCATCTAGATGAAATGCTAAAGTGACTATTATATTTATTTTCATAAGGATGAATATCAAATTATAGAAATCATCTAATTTTTGTTAATATATACAAATCTATATCGGCGCGCGCCATGTATGCATTAAGCAAACTCACTTTGGGTGACGTTTTCTTAAAACAGCAAACTTTGCAAGCCGTTGCTTAGCAACGCGTAGCGACTACTTGTTATTAACATGGCGGAATAAATTGCTTGTCAAATTAATTATTTTAATATTTTGGCATATACCGAAAATATTACAAATATGAGAAAAAAAAAGTATCCTATGTTCATCCCGAGACCCTCAAGTATCTCTATACGTGTATTTTATCACAATTAAATTAGCGGTTTGACCCTGATTGCGTAAAGACAGACAGACAGACAGAGTTACTTTCGAATTTATAATATAGGTATGGATTATTATTTATTAGGTGCATTCTTCATGAAATATGAAATGAAGAAGAGTAAAGATTGTCAAAATAGATAAGACACTTTGGAATATCTTATTTTTTAGTAATATAAATTCAAGCTTAAAAGTTTAAAAAGCTTAAAGCTTGAGTTAAAATTCAAATTATTTCGAACTATAGTAAAATATAATAACACACTAAACTAATATATTTACTATATATACTAAAATATCGAAAAGATAAAGTAAAGCTTAAATGAATCTCCACCGAATACGAGTACATATCTCACGTATAAAATATTATTCAACTTTAGATACGAGGACTCGTAGCCGTAGCAAGGAAAAACAAATGCCATCGAATTTCCATATCGACACGTTGGCAGCGACAAACTGACAGCCGTATATTTTATTTATATACGAGTATGTCTACTGCGTAACTCATGTCCAACACCCACTTGCATATAAAGTGTCGCATAATATACAGATAATGTATGGTTTTTCTTATATCTCTTTGGGTATAAGTAAAAGTTGCCAAAAATCGGTAGGTATTCACTGTAAGGCAAAATTATATTATTCATTCATTATAGAAGCCAGTCATGGCGCAAGGCAGAAACGTGTGACTGTAAACGCGACAGGTTTTGGGTTCGATTGCTATTCGAGGAAGTATTTAATATTTTCATTTTGCGCGGCGTTAATTTCCGCCACTCAACATGCAACACCTTCAGAATTCAACGAAAAGTAGGGAACAGAAGTGTCTAAATTAGAAAGGAGAGCCTTAACTAGATTCCAAGTTTCCCTCTACCTTCCTTACGCGATATACAGTGCTTAGGTAAGAAAACGTGAAAATTTGAACTCACAACCATTACGCATAATGAAAAATCTACAATTAAGCATTTCACCATAAATACCTCAATTAACATAAATACAGAAACACATAATAAATAGACACAACACATTTACAAACAAAATGCACATACATAACGCTATGTGAACATAAGGCTGAATCCCACATACTACATACGTCGGCGAGCTCAAAGTGCGGCAAGCGGCTCTAACCCTTTGATCTGCCGCTCGTACTCATCTATACCTATATAGAGATATAGAGCCCTTCTATTTCGGTATACCATCTTAGCTATATTTGTTTCAAGGTATGTTATAAAAGGTAGGTAGGTAGGTAGGGTATGTTTCAAATATGAATGGTTTTTATAGGATTAAAGTCTATGTTGCTGGTTAAAGCTTAGTAAGCTGTT
>HE670935.1:0-142243 GCA_000313835.2 Heliconius melpomene melpomene
ATAATGGTGCAAATTTGAATCGAGCTGCTTTTGTTACGATATATCAATTGATGCCCGCAGTGCCTACAGCTGTGTTGCTATTGGATCTATGAACTCAGCTTGCCAATCTTGTAAGGTTATTGTAAAAACTCAGTTTGCCAATCAATTTGGTGGCGCAATGATTTTATTATAAGGAGGAGGATTGCCAGTTGTCCCACGTTCAATGCAAGCTGAGTTGCTGAGATGTTTAAAGTCCTCGAAATTGTGGAAACATGTCAAGGTATTAAATTTAAGCAAGAATATGCGTGTCATGTTTCAAAATGATCTATCTGGAGACATATTCTCTAAACAACTCATTGATATTGGTAATGGCAAACTTCCTATATATGCGCTGACTGGCTGCATCACCTTTCCTGATAGTTTTTGTCAGTTAACGTAATCAAAAGATGAACTCATTCATAAAGTACTTCCAAATGTTGCCGAAATGTTGCTGATTATTTATTCCATAATTGGTTGTGCGAAAGAGCTTTACTGACTGCCAAACACACTGATGTAAATGAATTATATATAAATTTTCAAGATAGCATTCCTGGCAAAATAAGGACACATAAGTCAGTTGATATGGCAACTAATGAAGATGATTTCGTGAACTATCCACCGGAATTTTTAAACTCACTTGATTTGCCAGGATTGCCGCCTCACAGCCTTCAATTAAAACTTGAATGTGTAGTTATAATGTTGCGAAATATTAACCAACTGAAACTTTGTAACGGCACACGATTAGTGATAAAAAAATAATGAATAATGTAATAGAAGCAATCATATTGAAAGGAAAGTATAAAGGAGAAGACTTTTTAATGATGCGGGGCATCCCAATGATTTCGACTGACATACCATTAGAGCTTAAAAGACTACAGTTTCCAGCACGGCTTGCTTCCGCAATGACCATAAACAAATCCCAGGGGCAGTCATTAAGTGTTTGTGGTATTAATATAGAAAACTCATGTTTCTCGCATGGTCTATTGTATGTTGCCTGTTCCCGTGTTGGAAAACCATCTGCTCTGTTTGTTTACGCGCCAGATAACCAAACAAAAAATAACGTGTACCATAAAGTACTACAATGAAAATGAAACTGAATTTAGAATAAGTAAAAATAAAATAAAATATAATAAGTAGGTATCATAATAAGATATCGGAAATTGTTATTTTTATTATCATTTTTAATGAATATTATAAGAATTAAAAATGTTTTAAGTTTTTATTTTTTTTATCTTACTAGCTGACCCGGTGTCGCGAATAGCAGAATACATATTAAAAAAAATCGACTGTTAGGCGATACGAAGTTCGCGGGTCTGCTAGTATGTTCTAAGATTGTCATAGTGGGGAGAAAATGATAACTTTCAAATATATTGGTCTGCCTAGTTTACCTAAACAAAAACATTTAAAAAAGTAACAAAAAATCATTATTATATCATTTACCATTAATGTTATAAAGAAATATTTAACCAGATCTGATTTATCATTTTCGATTTAAAGCTATATTTCAAGATATTAAGAGAAGTCATAAATCTTGATTTGTGAAATTGCGGAACAAATTGCGAGCGATATTTTATTTAATATTTTCTTTTCATATTAATATCTGTGTCTTTTCTGGATATTAATAAAATCAGCTTCACGCTGGATCCCGCACACAATATATGAGGTTGAGAGAACCTAGTGTTAAGACACTCCGTTCCACATTTTTCGTGCCATGTTTGTGCTTCTGTGCCACGACCCCCCTCTGGAGTATTTAATTTTTTCACACTATTATAAAACACCTAAAACATTGCCGAATATTTTGACCACTAAATAAAATTATATTATTGGTTAAAATTATAAATTAAATCGTATCTTAATATTAATATGTCATTATAAGTATATAATAGTGAAATTAATGTTGTTATACCTTTCGATCCTACTGCGGCAGCTAGTTGCATGTCAGCTGCTGTGGGCATCTCTGGCGTAGTACTGATAGGACCTAGAGAAAACAATTTACATATTAATATTGTAAAATAAGTTGCATAACTATTTTAACAACGCCATTCTAGGAAAATTATAAGGACGATATAATTTTATTTGTCATTTATAGGAGGGCCATATATTTTTAAAATCAGAATAATTTTAATTAGTCAGTTTTAATTATAACTGAATTATTGTTTTTTTAGCTTCACACTTTTTTATCTGGCATATCAGGGGAGAGAAAGAAAAATCCGTCCTCAATCTTTTGCCGGAATCCGAGACATTATGAAAATAACTCATTCCCCGAGTAGGGATCGAACACACAACTTACTATCTACAGTGATACACTGCCACACTGCGCCATAGTAGCCTTATTTTTTAATTACTTTCTGTTTCCATAAATTAATCTTACACAAAAGTTATTCTTAACTTCCAAACCGTACCTTTACAAAACTCAACAACCCCAAAACAGATTAAGTATTCTCCATTTCTATTACAGATTTTTTCTAACAATGAAGTTAATCAAGTATTAAATTATTCACCAGTTTCATTGTGGTGGACCCCTCATCCGCACAGTTTAGATAACTGTGCACACAAACTTTGGCAAGATAAAAAGCTGAAATGGCCTTCCCGCAAATTATACGGCGGAATTGTTATTCCGCTACCTTAAAATATATTTATATTAGTTTACTCTTTTCAATTTCAGTCTACAATCGGGTTAACGGACGACAAAATGGATTTTAGAATGGTTTAACTACTTGTTTAGGGTGCTAGGTATAAATAACAGTTTCTTTTAGTAGGGAGAGAGAGATAGTGATCAGACAATACCAACTTTTTAGCAACTTTTAAAATAAATGATGTTGATAGCCGGAACTTAGTGCCTTATTTTGTCTATATAATTGTGTCATGTATCAAGACGTCTCATGTGCACTACAGTCGCACTTTTTGATTCAACTCCTTTTCTTTCAGGATTTGAATTTTAAAAGTCATCATGCCGCAATGATTCATTTGTCTATAAAAACGAGGGTTGTAGGTTCAATCTTCATTCGAGGGAATCACTTATTTCCCTGTCCTTCTGGACAAAAATTGGCGTTGCGTTTTACCAATTAACACTTGTGCCTACCCTGCTATAAGTTTAAAAACTTCAGGTGAAAAGAAATTATAAAATAAAATTAACCCTTTAAAAGTACCTACAACGTTTTTTATAAAACATCTTGCGTTTATTAGTACTAAAAAATTATATTCGTTTCGCCTCGCAAATGTATAGAAAGGTTGAATTTTTGGGTCTCGAATACTGCTCTTGATTACCGCAATGTTTTAATTTTATGATTAAGTTATTTTAATACCCTGACGGAATTCGTAAACGGTTTTTTCTTTGAGCGTACTTTAGATACTTGGGTTAAAGTTTACTTTGTATATTATTGTAGTTTCATTTATTTTTGAGATCGGAATATTGTTTTATCTTTACGATTTTTCAGACATTGGGTATTGACTGGCGGAGCTTAACGCCGCACCCTACACCTAAAGTATAGATCATATAAAATGATCATTACAAAGCCACAAAAACCAACAAATCCACTAACCTGGATAGTAAATAGCCTCTTTCCTTACAGCGTAGTTCGCGAGTGGTATCCGCAAAGTGCAAATAAATTCCGCCGGGGTCGGCAGGTCCGCGTCCAGCAGCGTGACCGACGCCACCGCTGAGTACCTCCCGTTAACGAGCTTGAGTGTGTGCGATACGCCGTCTAAACGCCTAGAAAAGTCATTTAACTATTAATAGAATGTTTATGTTAATAATATTATATGTAAATTAATTGTTTAAGGTTAAATATAATAATAATCAATTATTACTTATACAGAAAAATATATAACTTGTCGTTGCATATATCCAATTATGTCGTTGCATTTGTCATTCTTTGAAAAAAGTCCCAATATATTTTTTTGAGGTATTTAAAGGTATCCTTTAGTATGGTATAGGAACATATCATCGTAAGCGATTCCCCGACTAAGAATCGAACCCATAACAAAATAAATCGTATTATACATTAAATAATAACAATAAATTAATATATAGAATTAAATGTAGTTGATGCTCATGCGGGAAGCTCGAGATTAGTCATTTCCTGTAGAACTGACAATAATGATATTTAGATGTAAATTTATTTGTGTCGATTGATTTGAAGTCACTTGTGAATAATAAATATTAATAAAGATCCTGAAATTAATCATACTTTTATTATTTTTTCAAATTTTCACTCAATATGTTTTTTGAGCTTCACTATTTGTACCTCACAACAGTATAGAGATAAACCTGGTGTCAACTATTTTATCTCAAGATGTCACTTGTTGGGTAATGGAGCTTAACGCTGCACATTGTCAGGCCAGAACGGTAAAATTAATATATTTTTTCAATGACCTCAGTCCTTAGTCCTCCAAAACCATCCCCACGAGTGACATTCGAATTCACAACCATCAAGTTCAGCCAGAAATATTACTGTAATAGAGACAGTGACAATATTGATCGCAGGGTATCGCCTCACAGTCTAATATTGCAAATAAGGTGGCGTACGCTGATAAAAATGCTCGTACCAATTTCAAAACATCGTTTTTTTCCCGTTTACTTTACATAATCCTGCGATGCATTATACTTTCGTGAATGTATGAACATAATGGAGCTTCTTTTTACGTGATATATAAAAAATGTATTGCAGTACATTAATTAAAATATTTTTTTTCAGCTAGGTTCCTTACGCCTTACGCCGTATCCCGCATATATGTAGTTGGCATGCAGGTGCAGAGGATACCTAGTGTTAAGACATTCCGTTATCCAGTTTTGACGTCTTAAAGACATTACGTGTTGAGTGGCCGAACTCGCCGTATAGCTTTGTCTTGTCACTAAGGCGATTAACTTAATTTTCATAAATTTTAGATGCTGTATTTAATTGCTAGTGTACAAATGTTAGTTATTATCATTTGGTCACGCAGGCGAAGCCGCGGACAAAAGCTGGCTTCTTACAAAAATATAAACAATACAGATTAACATAGATTTAAATCTTAATAGAAATTTATAAGAGGATCAGGGCAAAAGTGCTGTGAACCATAAGATTTTTCGCAAGCAACCAAGAGGTTTATCGCAAGAAAAATAAATTTTAAAACGGAAAGGGCCCGCGCTTCTTAGAACTCTTAATCGAATCAATGTTGTTATAGATATATTACTATACTAGCGCCCCGCCCGCGGCTTCGCCTGCGTGAACAACGTTATTATTAATTTCTGTCTCCATGAGTACCTACGTCCTATAAGTGACGTCCATGCAAAGTTTGAGACTTCTAGCATTTATAGTAACGAAGTTTCATACAAACTTTCAACCCCAAAAACAACCCCTTAGAAATCGAATATTGCAAATTCCCGTCTTAGCGAGCACCTACGTCCTATAAGTAACTCCTATGCAAAATTTCAGATTCCTAGCACATGTAGTTTCTGAGATTTCGTGATGAGTGAGTGACCTTTCGATTTTATATATATAGATAATTGTTTGCAATAGTGATTTATTGTAAAGTTTTATTTTTCATCGTAGCGTTAATTTCCACTACCTATCACTTAATATTTCAAAAGTTTGGCCGAAAATTGAAATGTCTTAGCACTAGCTCCCCAACCCAACTATGTGCTGAATACAGCATTAACCTAAAAAACAAGGAAATGAAATTAAAATAGCGGAATGTACTAGTCATTGTATCGCATAAAAATAAAATGGAAGAAAAAAACAAATATTTTTTACAAATAACCAACAGCGTTAAAGACCTTGGGTGCTAGGTGAAATTTTAACAAATACGGGTAAGAATTAGAAGTAATTTAATAATAAATATTTTTCTATTGTCGATTTAAATTCATACTAGTACCCATACCATATTGAGGCACGTTCTAACTGCTCTACAAAGGCCTCTATGAATAAATACGAAAATCTTTCAACGATAACACTCTATAAACCCGATTGCGCTATAAAATAGCCTTCTGTATATACATTCATATATAATATATATCCACAGAAAATATTCTCATGAAAACCATAAAGCGAAATCCACTTTTGTCTAACACAGAATTTTTTAAAAATTTATATAGTTCCAGCCAAAAATATTTCCAATATCGAAAAATATGGAGATCGTTTCGCTTTGTATACTTCCTACATTTGATCGATATTTTTTTAACAAAAGGCGCACTTTAGATGTTTTAGTATAGATATCGATGCAAGTTATGTGATTTTTCTTTTTTTTAGCTTCACACTGTGTGCCACATATAACAGGATACGCCGAGGGAACCTAGTGTTAAGAATATTAGTTTCCCACTTTCCACCTAATTTTCGAAACATGTTGAGTAGTGGAACTCAGCTCTGAGCTATCTCATATGCGGTATATAGCAGAAAACCACATCGTGTGAGAAAAAAAAATACACATTCATAACAACCACTTAAGATGTTTTATTACAGATAGAAGATTACACCAAACATATTTCAGTTGAGAGTTGGCAGGTAACACCAGGCTGAAAGCCACCGGATTTAATCTCCGCCTTAACCGTTGCCAAGTTTCTTTATAAATTTATTGGTCATTCATATTTTTATAGCGACCATACTCGAAGTTATGTTTTCGTATTGTTAACCAAATTTATGTTTTTTTAATGTGAAATTAATTATATTATATTTTTTAGAAGAATTTAGTGTTGTTTTAAGGCCGTCGCGATGCAAGTGGCATGAGTAACAAGGCAAAACGCGGCGTTGAATTCCGCCACTTGACACGTAATGTCTCTAAAATTCGTGTCGTTTCGAAAGTGGGGAACGGAGTATTTCAACACTGGGTTCGCTCTGTTTACTCTCCCATATACAAAGTCTAGGGTTAAAACATTCTGTTAAGATTTCTCTGTTAACATTTCAATTGCTACCGCTAACGGACGGTGTACGATCACACACTGTTCTAATCGATAAACTTTATGTGCGTATAATAATCAATATGTAATGTATGTTTAATAAATCTTCAGTACAAATTCGTAGACACCAAACTTAAGATTCTATTAAAAAAAATTAGAATTTCTTCATACATTCAAAGAAAGGCTTTGTTTTGGTTACAATTTGCGTGGTGTTTTTCTTATTACTGTCGTACAATAGTAGATAAATTATTTTTTTCAATATAATAGAATTTCTAAAAACGATTAATAATAAGCAAATACTTAGAAAACATATTGAAAGGAATTCATTATACTTTTAATATCAAATAATATTCAGACAACCTTGTTAATTACACAATTTTTTTTTCTTTGTAGGTACTTTTATACTTTTATAAACGCGACAGGTTGAGAATTCAATGCCCACTCCAGTATATTTTCATTTCGTAGGTAACGATGCATAGCGCGGCGTTGAGATCCGCACTAAGCACGCAATGCCTCCAGAATTCGGCTGGACGTGAGGAACGGCAGCATCTTAATGGAAAATGATAGCAGAGCAAGCAGAGGAAACTTGACTATATACTATAGATGCAAGGTACATTGTAAACGAGAGAAAAGAGAAAGAAAATAGCACCCATTGCTAGCTAAGAAAGAGAAAAGAAAAATAATTCATTCTCAACGACATCTTTGAAGTTATATTAGTCACAAGTTAAATTTCACTCAATTCATACCGGGACAGGAGCACAGGTGCTTCTTTCACGTTCAAATAAACACGACTCGGGAAAGTGGACTGTCAAATTACATCATTTGTAATTCTTAAGGCTTTTGTTCCTTTACAATTGGTTATGAGGGGAGCCGCAGCTTTTTTAAAGTTAGTCCTGCATTGCAGATGTTGGTAGCTATCTGTTGGGGCGTCGTAGTGCTAATTATATCTTTTTTTAAAGGGAATATTTTGTGAATATTTTTTTATTCATAAGAAATAGCTTGAAACAAGAGGTACAAGGTAAACGTAAACGTAATGGTTGTGGGTTCTATTCTCATTCGAGTGAATTAGATATTTAATATCTTCGTTTTTTCCACAGAGCAGGAATCGAATCGACTACCGTTGCCTTTACAGCCAAAAGCTGCAAAACGAACGCCTCATTTAATTTCATATTTCTATTTATACATTATACATCATTTAATCTATAACAATTACTAAAATTATTCAGTCAAATTAGTTTTCATACCAATGCTTAAACACAAAACACTCTACATTTAATTACCTTGTCATAAAATTTCTATACAGACATACAAATTGTCAATAAAATAATTACAAAATTAACTTACCAGAGACAAGAGAATGAAAATTGAATGAATAGGAAATGAAAATATTAAACATTTCGCTCCCCCGAGAGGGAATCGAACCCCCAGTCGTCGGAAACCCGAAGAAGTGATTTAATATTAACGGAGTGCCTTGTAATGTCCATTCAGTGCTTAAATACAATACATAAAATTAACTTATATCAATATAAAATAAGCCATCAAAATGAAATTTAAATTCAATATAACATATTAAAATACAATATTTAGTAATAAACAGACCAATTGCAAACAAAATGCTAAATAATGAGTAGTATTTTAAAGGGGAAACGAATTGAATGTCGAAAACTGGTGACAAGTTGATATAAAATGTAATAGGATTAACCATATGATGGATTTTACATATGCTCTGATTATTCTGAAATAAACGCACCATAGTCGATTGTTGTGGAGAAATGGTTTTGAAGCCATTAAACGTGTTATATGTTTGGTAACTGCTGGAAGTTCCTGCGAACTGACAATACTGACATTTTACAACTGTAAATTAAAAGTTTTAGATTTTAAATCTTATTTGCTGGAACATTGTTTGACTGTCAATTAATTCTTAGGTCTCGAGTTACGTTAGTTAATACGTTTAGATTAAATGTGTTATAACTGTATTTCGCACATAGCCTTAGGCAGAGGGGAACTGGGAACTTATTTTTAAAACTCTTCGTTCCTCATTTATATACTTCCGTTCTTCACTTTAGGCCGAATTCTTGAGGCAATGCCTGTTTTGAATAGAACTTAATACCGCGGTTTGTCTCATTATTATTAGAGCAAGGAAAACGACTTAAAATGACAAGTCATTCCCTCGAGTGGGAATCGAAACCACGAGCATTTGCATCTACGAAAGTGTCTTAATGGGAACGGAACCTGCCCCTCTATGTGTGGCATACATATGTAAAGCTAAAAATCTCAAAGAGAAATCATTTGATGTCAATATCAATCATTGATGACACAAATAGATATTAGAAGTATAATTATTTCAAGTATGTACTTAGCTTTTAAATATAAATATAATATAAGAACACGTGTGTAATATCCATTCCGCAAGTATACGAGTATGTAGTAATGTAACAAGTATATCACACGGCCACGGCCATCTGGCAATATGTTGGAAGATTCATGACTTTTGTTGTTCAACATAAGATATGGCATACCTATTGAGGTAAGGTAATATATGTTATGTTTTCAAGGAAGTATAGAAAGTTTCAAATGTTCTGAAATTTGTTTTTAGGATTTCGTATCCTAATAGAAAAAAACAAAGCCCTTATAGTATATTTTTGTTTGTCTCTATGTCTAAAAGACCATTTATCTCGAGATTATGTAGAATTATTGAATTGAAATTAATATTAAAAATTCAAATGTACCTACATTCCCTTATAGCACAGGAAAAACAAAGCTTCTAACTCAACGTAATCAAAAGACACGATCGTTTATGCATCGTTTTAGCTGTATTTTATATGAAAGTCTATAGGGTTCCGTCCATGGACTTACAATTATAAAATTTGGCAATAAATAAGATCAATACAATATGAACATTATCCACTTTCCGCCAAATTATGAAGGCATTGCGTATTCAATGGCGAAACTCAACGCCGCGAGGAAATTTAAATAATTAAATATTTGATATCCCAAGTAGAAACCGCTTTACAGTCGCACGACATTTTTTATACGTTTTCTAAAACATTCTTCTCCACACTTAACTACTTGATTAACTTAAAACAATGCAGTTTCAAAACTCAACTAAAGTAGTTTGTCAAACGTATAAAGAGAATGTAAATCACTTCTAGGATTCATAATGAAACTTTTGCGGCTTTATCCACGTGAATTTTAAGTCGGACTGGACATACTAAATCCTTTAAAATTCAAGCTCGTTTACCGCAGTTCATAAGAAGGGATCTCGTGTTTACTTTATGAAGGTACAATGGTTCATTGTATTATTTCTCTCCTGGAATGATATTACCGAGATAAGTTTAGAGTTAATTTGTACGCAGTAAAATTAAATACAAGAGGTATACTCGTACTAGTGAAATCTCTCTATAATTTTTTAAAAGGTTTTGGCCCTTATAGAGCCATCAGAATCATTTGCTAAATAATTCTGTGGCAGTATATGATTTTTATGTTTTGTCTAAGAAATACAATCCACTTAGCAAGGTAGACGATAGACCTAGTTTAATTTTCATTGCTCATTGAGTGACAGAACACAACGTCGCGCTTTGTCTGTGGCAGTAACAAAAAATCGCACGAGTAAGAATCGAAGTCGTAATCATCGCTTTCACAGTCATACGTATACTGTACCACTGTGTCAGAAGGGCATCTAGTTATTTAAACTATTGTAACAATTGGTAAATGAAAATTATTTGAATGTAATATTCAATGCGACTATTGAAACTAACTTATGTAACAAGCAAAATATCATACAAAAACTCAATTTACACGCGATATAATTCCATTAAAGGTAATAGAGCAATAAAGAACCTTGGAAAAATACTATTTTACAATGAATTCGACAAAAAAATGCTAATTTCTATATTACTGGAGCTATCGCTGATATCTTTTCTGTTTTTAACGTCTATACGTTTTTATATAATAACTTTGATTGTATTATCCTTTTAAAGCAATAATATTAGTATATAGGAAGAAGATTAGAAAAAACATAGTGTTAAGATATTTCGTTCTCCGCTTTCCGCCAAATTTTGATTTACTGCGTGTCGAGTTCATGGATTCTCTACACATTTATACCTAAAACCTTTATAAGTGCTTATGTAGATTTTAATTCTTACACAATAATTATTTCAATTTAATGTCTTTTTCCCATTTTCTCGCTAAGTGTGGTTTCAAGTTCCACTACTCAATACGTGTTGTCTCGATAATTGGATGCAAAATGAGGAACAGTATACCATATCACTAGGTTCCCTCTACCTACCTTAGCAAGGTATGCAGAATAAGACATAAAGCTATAAAAAAATGGCATTTATGACTAAAGAAGCCTAATTTAAACATTTTTTCCTACCTTTCCGGTGTCGCCAGTGTCAAGTTGGGAGCAGGAAAGGCGCCGTCCGCTGCGCAGATGACGTTCACTGTGTCGTCGTCAGTCTTATTCTGGATAAGCCGGAAGTTCGTCTCCGGTACTGCAACCATACAACATATTATTTAATATAAGAAACAGCTTTAGTATTAGCGAATACTAACTTTCTGATAAATTATTTGAGATATTTCGTGTCACGTAACTCAACGCTGCGCTTTGTCTTCTAACAATCCTAAGGAAATTAAAATATTTCTCTAGATTAGTGGGGATCGTGCCGTTTCGCTACGAACGGTGCAAGCAACAGTTAATGGTTAGAAATTAGAAGAAATACTTAAATACAAAAACATATTTTTTAAAAAAAATGTGAAATTCATATAATTTCAATAATATTACTTGTACTCGAATTATCATTTTGGTGTTCCGCAGTCAGTAAGGGATCAGAATAAGTTATTCGAGTAGATTAGATGTAATGAGGGAATTTGGGTAACGTGACTTCTAACTGCCCAAAGTAAATTATAATAATGATGGACATTTATATTTAGTGGTGTTAGGTAAATTATCATAGCGGTATTTGAAGTCCTTTATTTTTATTTTTATTTTTAGCTTCACGCTGTATCCTGCACATATCAGAGTAGACAGAGGAAACACCTAGTGTATCGCAGCCATTGCGTGTTGAGTGGCGGAACTCAGCGCCGTCCGCCCCGCCGCCGCAATTTTATTTGCCCTCGCCGCAAAGAAAATTTTGAACATAAAATTCTGACACACACGCCCACACATAACTGGCTCTATATGGGCAGGAAGCGGAAAACAGAATTTCCCTATTCAATTCCCTACCATTTTCTTATTCTGATTATTGAAAAAAGGAGTTTTCCTAAGAAAAATTGAAAATATAGCCCAGAGTCACATTTAATTTTGATTTTACTGCAAAATGAACAAAATAAATCATTGTACAAAAAATAAACATTTAAATAACTTTCACTAAAACAAAAACAACGATATTGCAAAACAAAGGCAAGTGCATTTAATGAGCTGTTAACATTCCAGCTACGTACCAAAACGGTGTTATAAAGTCTAAAATGGTTTTGTAGAACACACTGTATACGTTAAAAATGTAATTTCTTTGTGTTTTCTGAAACCATCTGGCTTTCTTCTTTGCTAAGTTCTTAGTTCTCGTGAAATTTTCTTTTAAGACGGCAAATACCCCTGCTTAACTTTAATGCTAATAGTCTGGTATCAGGGTGTTCTATTAAATTTTTTATAACGTGGTTTGAGATTAATATTAAATAGTTTATTATTTTGTTTTGAGCAAGCAAAAGTTTAATGATATTACTTAAGATTTTCTGCACAATATTATGATATTTTTTTCTGTTTTGTTATTTTATTTAAAATAAATATAATAAGTAAATCATTTCAAATTTAATTCCATAATTAAACCTAATTTTGTTTAAATTATGGCATTATGATTTCTTCAAGTCATAAGATCCAAGTTTTGTCACAACGTCTTATACAACTAAGCCGGTAATAAATTACACATAAGTACAAGGACTTAGAGTAACTCCTAAGAGACAACATTTGGAAGCGTGTTAAATAACATATATATCTGCTGGCTTAATTTCCACCTACGAATTCAAGTATGAGGAAAAAAAGAACGGTACTACGAAGAAAGAATACTATTTAAAGAATTAAGTATTTGATGTAAAAAGCTTTGATGAATTAAATTACTCAGTGAAAATTTTGTTCTTATTTAAAGACAGTATTTAATATATATGTAGGTACATTCATTACCAAATTATAGGCCGTCAAGAAAATTGGGGGAAAAAAACAATTTGCCACTAGGTGACCTCTGTGTACTCTGGTGTGCTAGGGTTCAGCTGGTTTTTTTTTTAATATTATCTAATATTTAACCTCCAGTCCATAGTCTTAGTAAGAACGTTAAAATTTATTTGTTCTTTTATTTCATCTCTTCTTTAATTATAATAATATTTTATCACGCGTTGCAAGACAGATATAACCTACTCTAATGACTCTCTGCTTCCCTTTTTCCTTTCAAATTTTTAATATATGAAAATAATTCATTCACCGAGTGAGATTTGAACCCACAACTACCAATCGTACAGTCGGCCTCCATAATATTAAAATCACTTCTACAATATTCTGAACTATATATTTGTAGCAAAAATACATATTCTTTTTTATTTTCAACCGACTGTAAAAGGAGGAAGTTTTCAATACAACTATGTTTTTTTTAATAGTGTTAATATAAAGAAACGTATACCATAAATATTTTCACCAGTCAATAACGTTATTATCAAATTATATCTAAACGTAGTGACGCCGATAACAATATTGTTCATCATACCTACTACATGATTTGTTGCTTTCTCTCCCACTGATATTACCTTTCACGAAAATACGCACATAAATCTTGAAACTGTCTCAAACTTTTGGCAAAAGTCAAGCGTGCACAGTGTTGTGTTCATGTATTAAAAATATATACATATTTTATATATAAATTTGTATGTAAATATATATATACTAGCGGACGCGCGCAGCTTCGCTTGCGTATTTAAGGGTGAATTCTAATAACCCATGAAACATGTGTTCAATGAAATATTTTTAAGAATCTAAATTTCAAATTATATCAAAATCGGTGGCGATTTAAGAATTTTTCCATACAAACTTTCATCCCCTTATTTGCACCCTTAGGGGGAGAATTCTAGAAAACGATGAAACACGTGTTCAATTAAATACTTTTAAAAATCTAAATTTCAAATTTTATAGAAATCGGTGCCGATTTTATTTTTTTTCCATACAAACTTTCAACCCCTATTTCGCCCCTTTAGGGTTGAAATTTTTCAAAATCCTTTCTTAGTGGATGTCCAGATTACAAAAGTAAACATCTGTCCAAATTTCACGTTTCTACGCCCAGCGGTTACGGCTGTGCGTGCGTCTTACCTCAGTCAGTGAGGACAAGTCCTTTTATATATATAGATAAGGGCAATAGTTGTGGGTTTTATTCCCACTGGGGGGGAAGGAATTATTTCATTTTTGTTTCATTTCCCTCTACTAATAACTGAGGGATGGAGGAGGCTCATCCTCCGCTATTTGGAGGATATAGTATGAAGTTAAAAAAATAATTATATAATTAAAATTATATTACGAAATAAAACTGATTTTTTTACTCACCAATTAAACTAAAATGACAATTTTTAAACAATATTTATTTCTTAAGCAATTACCTAACAACAAGGGAGGCAACGACGGTTGAACGAATCTGTTTACATTAGATTAAACGCGTTAACTAAAGGGTGGATTTGCAAATTTAAATATTATAGCTATTTCAAACGAACATTTTTTAAAAATTAACTCCAAGTTTCAGTTTCCTGGGGCACAATTTGAGATAGTAGGTACTATTATATAGATATTTTGTTGACTTTTTCCATTCGTAGGAATTTTAAATGTCTTGCTCTGGTAAGAATGTACCCACAATCCTGTCTGTTCTGTCAAATATTCCTTAATTACACCCTTATCAAAATTATACCTTTCATTTTAACAAAATTTTAAATCATAAATGAAATTTACGTAAAAATCGTGTTACTAAATATGGCCGACGTCGATGACAAGCCATTTCTTTTGTTACACCGAAACCGTACAATTGTTGCAAAAACGTAAACGGAAAGCAGATGCTGTTAACCTTGGTTAGCTTATTCGTAAACAAAGAAGATATTTAAAGAGAGAAAAAATGGATAAGATAAAAGAAATATTTACAAACTTCACGCTGTAGGTATCCCGCATATAGTAATATTAAAGCACTCTGTTCCCGATTTTAGAGACATTACATATTGAAACGGAACGGAACGGAACTTAGTGCCGTGCTTTGTCTTGTTACTAGAACCACGAAAACTAAGTATTAAATTATCCTGAATACGCGGCGCTAAGTTCCACCATTCAACATGCAATACAAAGGCAAGTGGCAAACGGAAGTGTGTAAGTGAAGAACGGAGTATCTAAGCACTACGTTCCCAGGTTCCTCTGACCACCCCGCTATTATATACAGCGTGAAGGTAAAAAATATAATTTCTTATGACTTAAACCAACCGACATTGGTAAATGACGGTAGGACGTGTCATGTGCTTAGTAAGCGTTTTACGAGGAACCGACCCCAAATATGAAATTTTGTATTACATACGTGTTACATGTTGTTTCTATCGAGTTTCTGGATCAGTTTCGTGAAAGGCATATAAGATGGCTCAATATTCTTGGTTTTTTTTAAGTAATATTGGCCTGATACGTTTCATTCATTTTAATTTTAAATTTTAATACATTCTACAATATTAATTTTAAATATTTTTTTTTGCTTTTAATTTCTCATTAATACTTATTATTTTTACATCTACAGAATTCATTTTTGGATTGCCCTTTAATAATCGATTTGCAAAAAATAACAAATAGCTTCTATACTTTTTAATATTTAAACATTTTTTATACTATGGAAGCGAAGCAGACTGAATTTTTAACCTACATTCGATACGTTCTGTCCATTCTAGAGTATTTTTTTTTATATGTGTGAGTTAAATGAATATAAGCTCTGAAGAAAATGAACACATTACTTTTGATAATAGAGTAAGATTAAGAAAAAATCAAGAAGAGATATCATACAGGTTCTATGGGGGGCCAGTTGACGGGGTGACAGAGAGGAGGGTTGATAGGCAGTTAGTGGTAGAACACTCCGCTCTCCAATTTCCGCCAAATTCCAGACGCATTGCATGTTATACGCTTTACCTCGACATCAGAGCGCAAAAATTTATGCAATCACCACACACACGTCTGCTGCGTCACGACTAACTAAAAAAATAATGAGACAAAAAAAACTTACCAAAAACAATCATTTGCTTCGTCCTCGAATCCTCCTCCATAAAAGTGGAAACTACACACGTATAGTCACCCGAAATGTCTGTATTCGGCTTCACTATACGCAAGGCTCTATGCATTTTCAATGGATCGCTTGAAGCCCGATACGTCAAATCGACCCGACCCCGCAGTATGCCCATATCCTGGGGTTTCTGAGACGCAATCCATTGATATACAGGTCTGGCTTTGTTCTTGAAGAACCACTTCACCACCAATCCTGAGGTATTGTTGCCGTAAGAGTAGTCACAGTCCAAAATGACGGCGTCTTGTACACCGTATTGTATTATTTCTGGAACTATGATTTTGACTATTTTGACTGCGTTGAGACCTGGAACAAAATGTTAGGTGTTATTTGGGTTTGTTTGAACTTTTAAAGATTTTATGTAAAACAGAATTGTTAATGCCTGGCGGAGCATAACGCCACGCCTTGTCTACCAGAGCGAGGCCCCATATCAAAAAAATCTTCCTATAGATTTATGTTAAAAATATCAAATATCAAAAATAAACTTCTATCTTGAAATCTTTAAATATTTTACTCATCTATATATATAAAAGGACTTGTCCTCACTGACTGAGGTAAGACGCACGCACCGTAACCGCTGAGGGTAGAAACGTGGAATTTGGACAGATGTTTACTTTCGTAATCTGGACATCCACTAAGAAGGGATTTTGAAAAATTTTTACCCTAAAGGGGTGAAATAGGGGTTCAAAGTTTGTATGGAAAAAAAAAATAATCGGCACCGATTTTTATAAAATTTGAAATTTAGATTTTTAAAAGTATTTAATTGAACACGTATTTCATCGTTTTCTAGAATTCTCTCCCTAAGGGTGTAAATAAGGGGTTGAAAGTTTGTATAGGATTTTTTTAAATCGGCACCAATTTTTATAAAAATTGAAATTCAAACTCTTAAAAGTATTTAATTGAACACATGTTTCATGGTTTTCTAGAATTCTTCCCCTAAGGGTGCAAATAAGGGGTTGAAAGTTTGTATGGGAAAATCTTTAAAACGCCACCGATTATTATAATTTTTTAAATTTAGACTCTTAAAAATATTTAATTTAACATGTGTTTCATGGTTTTCTAGAATTCACCGCCTAAGGGTGCAAATAAGGGGTTGAAAGTTTGTATGGAAAAATCTTTAAATCGCCACCGATTTTTATAAAATTTGAAATTTAGACTCTTAAAAATATTTCATTGAACACATGTTTCGTGGTTTATTAGAATTCACCCCTAATTACGCAAGCGAAGCTGCGCGCGTCTGCTAGTTTATTTATAATCAAATAAGAATACGGAACTTAGTGTAAAGACACTAACTTACTCGACCTTGTCTTATCCTACCTTCGCGCGGTATCCCGCATATAGGAGGGTAGGCAGAGGGAACCTAGGAACCTAGTATTAAGACACTTCGTTTCAATTAAGACAGTTCCATTCCTCACAAGGACGACGACCATTGTGTTTACACTCAATTTCTTTACACTGTTTAATTCTAAAACCACAAAGTGATTTAAATCAGTATACATCAATGTTATCAACCAAAAGATTTATAGCCAAACAAATGAAATTAAAAAAAAGTCAATCAATCACAAACGAGGCAAGAAGGCCACATTCGATAAACACCACTGATTTGAAATGCTGTGTTTTGTAAACAAAAACAATTCCACGTGACTGACAGCGCATTAATGGATGTGTCAATAATAATAGGAAAATCCAATATTGGCGTCAGCACGACATAGAGATTCAACCTCATTTATAATAAAATGTTTATTAATAATCTGTTTGATGATAAATGATGGGTGATTATGGATAGATTTGATTTGGTGGTGTTGTGGCTCAGTGGTTAGTGTGTTTTGCTAGCATAAAAGTAATGGATTCAATATATATTAGAATAGAACATAGATGTACGTAGTTTCACGCCGCTTTACGCTTTTTCCCGCAAAGCAAAGGGAAACTATGACACATTATATGTTGAGTAGTGGTGGAATAAAAAAAATATACATCAAATACGCCGTTTTATATTTAATTTCCATTGAGGGAAATATATTATTTTTATTTCATCAGTTCATTAACAAGCATGGCGCTGATTTCACTCCACTCAACCCTCGCTTAATTAGGGCAGTGTGTGAGAAACATAACACTAGGATTCCTCTGCCTACCCTACTATCTATATATATATAAAAGGACTTGTCCTCACTGACTGAGGTAAGACGCACGCACAGCCGTAACCGCTGTGCGTAGAAACGTGAAATTTGGACAGATGCTTACTTTCGTAATCTGGACATCCACTAAGAAGGGATTTTGAAAAATTTTAACCCTAAAGGGGGAAATAGGGGTTGAAAGTTGTATGGAAAAAAAATTAAATCGGCACCGATTTTTATAAAATTTAAAATTTCGATTTTTAAAACTATTTAATTGAACACGTATTTCATCGTTTTCTAGAATTCTTCCCCTAAGGGTGCAAATAAAGGGTTGAAAGTTTGTATGGAAAAATCTTTAAATCGCCACCGACTCTTAAACCACCTACTTTTTTAGACTCTTAAAAATATATCATTGAACACATGTTCCGTGGTTTATTAGAATTCACCCCTAACTAAGCAAGCGAAACTGCGCGCGTCCGCTAGTATGATATAAAATACAGCGAGAAACTAAAAAAAAGCTTATACGCGTACAATAACCTTATTGTAACGTTTACGATATAACTTTTTATAGCTCAAGTCGTTTTAAGATATCTTTCGTACAGCATATTCCCATTGTGAGGCAAAGTTTTCTAGTTTACAGTCAAATGTAACCTAATCTAAAGCCACGCTTCTAACATTAATATTTATGCACCTCCCCACTCAATGTTGTTAGAAGCTCATTTCAAATTCGTTCTTGAATTTACTTAAAAGCGAGCGCCTAAAAATTTTCGGGTTTCACTTAAAATTTCATCTACAAAAGTGACGAAGTGGAAATAGATGAGTGCTTAATGATAAATTCATAAAAGTACATTTGATAGCGTTCGTCAACTACGTGATGTTACTGACAATTGATCAATGTCGCGATAAAACTGAATATTTTTGAGTGAAAAAAATTCTAATAAATCAAAAATTGGGAAGTATCGAATATAAACAATAAATAACTGTTAAATGGTTTTTTTTCATAGAATAGTAAATTTCAGGTGTTAAAAGTAAAATGTATGGTGCACGGGAAATACGTATACATATTTAATTTCTAGTTATGAACTAGAAAAAACTGTTCATATGATAGATATGATGCATTTGAATAACTAATTTATTTAAAAGGGCTATCGTAGCGCAGTGGCTATGAGTTCTGCCCCAGCGCCTTCAGAATTTGGCGGAAAGTAAGGGAGCGGAGTGTTTTAACACTAGGTTCCCTGCTACAAAACGTAACGTTACGACGACAAATAAACGCTTGTTAAAAAGAAAACATTCACATGTCAAAACACTAAAGTAACCACCATATCCAAAGCACTCAGTTTTCCACTAACGAGGTGAAGCGTTCGGTTCCGGATAAATCTTTCGGTCAGCAAATGTGAGAAGTCACATAGTGTGGTTTCCAGCTATTGTTATAACACGATTGTGTCAGTCTCGAGAGTAACGTGTCAAGTACTTAGAGGACCGGGAATTCTTTTCTAGGATTTGTTGGAACCAACTTCAATCTTTCCTTCAGGATCCGACTGTCCACTTTGAAGGATTATTTGCGATGTGAAATATTTTCACCGGTTTTTTCAAGCGAATAATGATTCAAAATGTATTCGAATGTATTTTTTACAACCTGCTATGCGACATACGAGGCAAAGCGCGGCGTTAAGTTCTGCCACTCAACACTCAATGCCTCCAGAATTCGGCGGAAAGTGGGAACGGAGTGTCTTAACGCTAGGTTCCCTTTACTTACCCTGCTGTGTGTGGGATACAGCGTGAACCTGATTTTTTTAACTACAATACATATAATTTCTTACTTAAGCTTTAACACAATGAAACTACAAATATACTACACAAAATGCAAATATACTCAAAACTATAGCGGAATATTTATTTAGGAAGTGGGTAACCTCAAAGTAATTCTAGCTCTCTGTAACACTGAAATTACAATATGAAGGCGAAACACGACGTAATATTCAGATAGCAAGACTCCTAACTGCGCTTAATAAAGACACTTGTATTTCTACAGTATTTTACTATATGTCAGAGATTCTAAAATTTGTATGGATTTTTGGTGCTATTGTGAAAGGTAAAATACTGTTCTAGGAAACGTATATACATATATATTTTTCGAGTGCCTATGGTTTATGGAGGTCCAGATCTCGTTACATTTAATAATATATTTTTCTTTTTTAAGTATAGAATAACCTTTTAAAATGTTAAATATTATACGTAAGAAAATGTTAAATATATTTTCCCGCTGGTGACAAGGCAAAGCACGGCGTTGATTTTCTGTCACTCAACACGTTATGCCTTGAAAATTAGACGAAATCTGTGAACGGAGTGTGTTAACAATAGGTTCTCTTTGCCTACCCTGTTGTACGCGGGAAACTGAAAAAATATATACTTGAGGTACTTTAATAGAAAGTATGCATAGGGAAGTAAAATACGTGGATAAGGTTAAGATTGTAGGGTTCTATTGTCAGAGATAAGGCATGCATATGGACACTTGAAACTACGAGTGTGAATCATTCTTGGAGATAGTGTCCTCACTGGGACGAAGATGAATAATGGGGGCGCGTTTTAACAAGGCTTGTATCATTATTATCATAATAGTTGTTATTATTATTATGACAGAGGAAACCTAGGAACCCAGTGTTAAGATACTCCGTTCCCCATTTCGCTTTTCCTCAATTTTTTTGGCACAGTGCGGGTTGATTGGCGGAACTCAACGCCGCGTTCGCCTCGTTAATAGGATGAGGAAATGAAAATATTTTATTCATATTTTATATTATATTCATACATTTTCATGAAATATGTTAATGGGAACAGAGAATACTAGGTTCCCAGGTTACCACTACCTATCCTGCTATGTACGGGATACAGCGTGAAGCTAAAAAAAAGATTTTTTAAAAAAATTGTATTTAAAGTAGGTTAATTATAGTATCGCTGAGCTAACATTAAGGTAATTAAATAAAAAATGTATGCAGCAACATAATGTTACAAAGTAATTACTATACAAATATTACTTTATATATTGCGAAACTTTTGTAGTTAACAACACGACCGAAATTAGCTGACATTTATTAAACTGACATTTTAAAATAAAATTTCGAGTGGGTGATATTATACATACGAGTATATTTCATTTCAGCTTCTATGGTGTGGTTTTAGATAGGAGTTTTTTTTATTTCAATAATAAAAATCTAGAGGCCACCGCGTGTAGTGACGCAGTAGCACAGCGACTAACTGTAAAGCCTGTTGTAGGTTCGATTGCAACTCAAGGGAAGGAATTATTTTAATTTTCTCGCTCTGGTAACAAAACAAAGCGCAGCGTTAAGTCCTTCCACTAAATTCGCAATGTCTTAAAAAATTTGTTGTAAAAATTTGTAAAAGTGTTGAACGGAGTGTTTTAATACTAGTTTCCTTCTACCTTTGCCTTGCTACTGTTATACGCGGGATCCAATGTAAAGCTAATCTATTGTCACGTCACTCTGTTTTTCATCTTCTATGTGAATACTTTGCAATCCGTGACAACTAATAAGTATAAGATACCATTGAACAATTTCAGGTTTAAAAGATGTTAATAGGCATACGTCAATATTATAAAATTTATGTCTTCCTCTCTATCTTTTCAAATAAAAAAAATCCTGAAAAAAAAAACAAACATCTTATTTATTCTATTAGAAAAAGAAACAAATAAAAACTATAAGAATTTTTGCAACATTTTGTGTATAATAAAAATAACTTCCTCCAAATACCAACATAGCGGGCCCAGAGCCCGGAGTCATATTATTTTTTAATTTAATTCAGCAGTAACCCTAGTAGGAACCCTTCGCCGCTATTTATATTTAATTTCTTCGAGCGCAAAGGGCCCGATAGTAAAGTAAGCAAGTTATAGTTTGTACAACGTTGGTGCAGTCATTTATTTTACCTCGCATTAAATTTACATTTGTCATCTAAATTTTGTTCTTTTTGTTCACGATGAAATGGATGAAATAAAAATTTTGTTAAAATTAACTTCTCTTTGTTCTATATTGAATTTAAAAGACTTTTAACTAAATACTTGAGAATTTATTTAAATTTACAAATTAATATTTTTTCTAGCTTTATAGGAAACCTCGTTCCATTAAGACACTTCCGTCCAAACTTTCCGGATTCCGGCGGCATTGCGTGGGAATCGAACTCAATTATCGCATTACATCACCCACACTCTTCACAACGGTCTCAAAAATGTCTATACTAACAAACATTTCACGCAGAAAGAAACCTAATTTCTCTAAACACCAAACTTCTCCAAACATCGTCCTATATCCATTAACAGCGAAGAAACACTAACGTTAAGTATATTGATTCTAAATGAACGCGTATACATTTTCTTGAGAGCCACAGATCGATGCTAATCAAATCTCGTTGTAAAGTAAGTAGGTCAGAACAAATTAGGGAAGTAGTTACCTAAAAGCTCGTACTATTTATTACACTCGATGAGCCTCGAGGATGCTATTGTATGGGATTATGTGTGGAATTATGATGGGATGTTAGATTGGTATCGGTGGTTGTCAGTTCAAATTCAATCGAGGGTGTGTTAATTTGTTTGTGTTATTATATAGCTATTTAGCACACGTGATGGTTGAGAACTTGTGAAAATTTGCGGTAATTAGTTATCGTTATTTTTCAATAAAATATGGCACTTGTTTAATTTTAATAATAATGTAAGTACATATATTTATATATTTTATAGATATAACAACACCGATATAGATTAAACTCATTAACTGAAATACTCACTCGTTTCAAATAACTTCGAATCAAATTAACAGAATCATAATTACAATTTAAGGCAAATATTGAAATATTTTACGTGGCGGTACAATATTATTCTAAACGAATATACAAAATATGGATATATTATATTTAACCTTTTTAAACTGTTATTCTAAGCTTTCTTCGGTTTATAATAATACTAGAAACTAGATTTTTTTTAGAAAATGTATAAGAAATATACGTATACTAAGTAATTATCTTATTATTTAAAATGTCCCTCCACAGATGTTAGCTACAAAATAAATTGTAACAACTCTATAAAAAAGTCAATGTAGCTTCACAAGTACTTACTGGACAGAGTGGTTGGACAGTTTCCAAAAGGAGCGGGTGCATATCCCGCAAAGTTAATTTTTTATACGTTATCGATATCTGTATCGATAACGTATAAAAAATTAATTTCGCCATAACACCCTATTCATCTCTACCTACAAAACATTACGAAAAACACACGATATTAAGATATTCTGTAGAAAACAACCCCATAATTTTCGTCGCTTCCCCTGAACAAGGATTTTGAACACTAAATCTATCTATTCTCCTAACAGCCTAGTATAAGGTCCATATATTATTTCCCTGCGGAAGCCCGTTTGCCCCTGAGCGATTAATAACCGCTTTTCTTTGCCGTGCTACATGCATTTGACAGTAACGATAGCAGTTTTACTCTGTCATTTATCCTGTCGGGGCCTTTATTATTTAAATTTCGACCCAATTTTTAGGTGAATTAAAATTTTTCACGTAATTCTTCCTCTTTTTTGTTTCACGCATCAATTAACCGAATCATGCAAATAAGCAGTTTTAAGTTGAAATGTTGATTTTGATGATTTTTCTTTTGTTTTACGCTTTTTGGTTGAATATTTTTTGTTTTTAACATGCTGAGATATTTTGTTTTGCGGTTCGGTGGCTTTTTTCGTTATCTTTCCTTCAATATAGACATAGTGCAAATCTCCTGCGATACTTAACGCTGTAAACGATGCCTTATTCTATGTATATAAGGGAGGTCTGCGTGGCGCAATAACGGTTTAATACTCGCAGTAAGCACGCCGTAACGCTTTGACTAAGGACGGCGTTGAATTCCGTTACTCAACATGTAATATCTCTAAAATTTGGATGGAAAGTAGGGAAAGGGATGTCTATTGATTTGTAGAGTGCAAAACTTCATAAAAATGATAATAATTAAATATCTTTAGTATAAAGTATTATATTTTTGTATTATCTAATTTTATAATTGAACAAAATCTTCTTACCATTCTAAAAAAAATTACATTAAACAAACACCCTATAATTACGTAATAAACATTTTTCCCTCCACCAAAGTATTTATCTCCAGTATAATGGCAGGGACGAAGCACACAAGTAATCTTCATCTCATAATGAACGTTGTTTCCTTATCATTATTTTATTATTCAACGCCTCGTGCCGTCTCGTTTTGCGTGAAATATAAAATTTACTTTGAAAAACAATGTGAAATAATAAATATATTTTACATATTTTTGGGTACTAATTAATATAATTGGAATATTGTTCACTAAATTTCATACTTATTAATTAAAATAACAGTTAAACAATGTGCAGAAAGTAATTTTAATTATCTTTTTATTATTATTTTTGGAGCTTTAGGTTTGTTCCGTCTATATCTCTATATGCATGTGAATCTAAGGATCCATTTTCATTGGTTCTATTTTCACAGCACGTATTAATTATTTTCACTATCTGTCTGAATTGAGTAGCGGTGATTATTTTTTAATCTTTAATTTAAATTTCAAAATGATACAGAAATACAAAATCGACTTATACTCTATTTCCCTAAACAACCTTAAAATATAATATACATAAGTCTCATGTGTAAAATTAAAATATAATTATCTTTGCTTCAACAAATAATTACACTAATAGGTCGGAACGCCAAAGAGAAACGTATATTTATAAAATTTTCAGTACATTAATTAAATTGTGGACTGAACAAATTTCGCAAACAATGACGCTAGTAGTTCAATGTTCAAACTAATGATTTATAGAGGGTCAAAATGAAAAATTAATAAAATAACGAGTCAACCGGCAAAAGATTTACGATTCTACTTATCCAAGTTAAACTTTTAGGTTAAAATTTTCTGTAAATCGAAGCAGTTACTTTAGTATAACAACGGTATCGAATATCGTAACTGTTCTAGTGGATTTATTAAATTTCAAAACTATTTGTGGGATCTACAAGTTTGGGTTTGTTGAAGTCCACGGGAGCAGTTTGCAATTTATTTCATAATATAGCTATCGAAAGTATCGAAATGTCATTTCGCTTGGGAAGTATTGGTGGGGTTATGCAAAAAGGTCGCGGTTTTACATTTAGTTTTAGATATATTTATCTTTATTTATTACATTTGTCAGTATATTTAAAACTAGCGGACGCGCGCAGCTTCGCTTGCTTATTTAGGGGTAATTTCTAATAAACCACGAAACATGTTCAATGAAATATTTTTAAGAGTCTAAATTTCAATTTTTATAAAAATCGGTGGCGATTTAAAGATTTTTCCATGCAAACTTTCAACCCCTTATTCGCACCCTTAGGGGATGAATTCTAGAAAACCATGAAACACATGTTCAATTAAATATTTTTAAGAGTCTAAACTTCAAATTTTATTTTAAAGATTTTTCGATACACCCTTAGGGAGAAAATTCTAGAAAACGGTGAAACACGTGTTCAATTAAATATTTTTAAAAATCTAATTTTCAAATTTTATAAAAAATGGTGCCGATTTAAATATTTTCCCATACAAACTTTCAACCCCTATTTCACCCCTTTAGGGTTGAAATTTTTCAAAATACTTTCTTAGTGGATGTCCAGATTACGAAAGTAAACATCTGTTCAAATTTAACTTTTCTACCTTCAGCGGTTACGGCTGTGCGTGCGTCTTACCTCAGTCAGTTAGGACAAGTCCTTTTATATATATATATAGATATTAGATAGAATGTAAAAAAAAAGATTGAGTCCGGCGTGGTGCAGGGGCTCAATCTGTGCAACTGTAAAGAGACACTGACAGGTTGTGGGTCCGATTCCCATTCGAGGAATTGAAATATTTCACTTCATTTTTTTGCTCTGTTAACGGAGCAACGCTGAAAGTGGGCAACGGAAGTGTGAGATCAATAGAAACGGAGTGTCTTAACACTTGGTGCCCAGGTTCCCTCTGCCTTTTTTCACCAAAATAATTATGGGATACTATAGCGAAGCGCTAAAAAAAAATAATATAACATGTAATATCACATATTTTTGAGTATCGCACCATATCATACTATAGAAAAAAAATGAGAATAATTCATATCCGAGTAGGAATCCAACTCAAAAAAATCGCATTCATAAAAGCTATCAATAAGAACAAACCATTATGTACATGGACAAGAATAAAATCTTTATTGTTTAACAAAACGTTTAATTCATTGTAAAATAAAATGATTTCATTTTAATTAATTAAAGCGAGAGAAACGAAACAAAGTAGCGTTTTACTACACAAAAATATCGTTGTTTCTGCGATGAAAACGGGCACCGAATGTAGGTCATCCCGTACTGAAGTAACTTACAAAGATGTGAGGATCTGGACCAAGTCATAAGATACACCCATTTTGGCATTGTAAAATAGTTACCATTTATTAAAACAGTGAAAATGTATTAAACGTAAATTTAATAAACAAGCCTATCATGGCGCAGGTGCAAAAAGTGTGACTGTAAACGCGACTGGTTTCGATCCCGACTCAAGGAAATGAAATATTTATTTAAATTTTCATTTCTTCGCTCTGATGACGAGGTAAAATAAAATATACATTAAAAAAATATGTTTGAAACCCTGGATTTTATTCGTAATTAATTGTATTTTATGAATGCAGTCCTGTTATTTGGTACCCATATTAGCTGGGATACGGAAAATCATGGAAATTTTGAATTAACAGTAATATTAATTATATATCATTGCATTATCATCAGAACTAAAGTCGCAATCGTTCAGCTCAATCGGATACTGGGAAAAGGGTCAAGTTAGGCTTTCAAGATTACTCATAGAACTAATACGGCAAGTCAGTTAAAAACTTGTATTATGACCAACAAATATCAAAAGAAAGTTAATTCATGAAGTTCACAACACTAAATTTAAGGGCAAAAAAATCACTGCGACCTAGTCTCCCAATGAGAAATAACATATCCGCTATCTCTCATAACTTAAATCTAACTACGAAAACTTCGCCATGTAATTCCTTGTGATCTCGAAATGTTCGTTCCGTTTGCATTCGACTTTGTTATTATCTATTTGCACTTTTACCTAATTACGTTTACTTTTATAATTTTAGTTAAAACAAAAGCAGCAAACTAAAGTAACAGTTGTATATTCGTTTTCTAATTAGGATAATGTTACAATAATATACTTCTTCCTATTTTAGTAGCATTTGTTAGTTTTGAATTTTGAGTTAGTATTTGATGATTATTTTCGGGAATTTTGGAAATATCTGAATTCGCAATTTTCGTTTAGGGCTATTTATATTATAATTAACATATCAATTAAAATGTTTCAGCTTTTGTAACCCTTGTCATAGATCCTAGATATTTGCATAATGCATGAGATGAATTTGTGGTTCTGTCAGAAAATTGTATTATCTTTAATATTCTAAAGCTGAAATTATAAAGTACTCATATACAAACATCCCCTTAATAATTTTGATATAACCCTTTCTACCAGGCAGATTTATCTCGAGTAAATCAACGATAGTTTTATTAGTTTTTTTTTTTTTAATTTTCATAATCTACATCTAAAATGGAATTGAATTCACAACTTTCACAATGTTTATAATAATAAAAATGAATCATTAGTCTGTACTATTCATGACATTATCACTAAGCAATTTGTTTTGACCTTTTCAGAGTATCAAAGGCTGACATTAGCACGCTACATTAGAGTAGATGAATTAATCATTATTAAAATATATTTTTGAAATTTTATTTCTGAAAACATGTAATGGAGATTATTATATTTTTGACAGTATATTAGTATAGTGAGATATATAAATATAATAGCGAGATGAATTCAGATTTTTTTGTTTGTTGTATCCCGCATATGGCAGTTCGGACATCAGACATTCCGTTTACCACATTTCGATCAATTTTTGAAATACTGTGTTGAGTGGTGGAATTTAACGCCGCGCTTCGTCTTTTTAAAAGGAAGGGAAAATGAGTAGAAAATTACAGACATTTTTTGCCGTTGCGCCACGACGGTCTATAGTAAAAACTTACTTGAAAATTTTTGTTTAGTTCAAGTAAAATTACTAGCAGCAAATAATTGTGGAAACCATATGAATTAACTAACAAAGCTGATTTAAAATAGACTACTAGAAACAAATGTTTCATGCAATGTATGATATTCACTATTTAATTATTTTATAAAGTTATTAGTTTAAGACTATTACATATGTTTGTATAAGCTATGTTAAAGCCAATTTATTTAAAACCAATATTATTAAGTGAAACATTCGTCTATGCGATATCGATAAACAGTACCTATAAAATATTTTATATTTCCATTGTATGTAAAAATAAAAAAAACAATTTATAAGAAAAGCTTTTTGTTTGGACGCATTTTGTAAGTGGCATGGGGTCATCTTTATAAAAAACAAAAGGAACGCAAATAAAAATCCAATATTTTTCTGTTTTATTTTATTTTCTTTATATGTACCCACAAATTTATGATCATTGGATGTATCTGTACACATATATTAAAACTAGCGGACGCGCGCAGCTTCGCTTGCCTATTTAAGGGTGAATTCTAATAACCCATGAAACATGTGTTCAATGAAATATTTTTAAGTCTAAATTTCAAATTTTATAAAAATCGGTGGCGATTTAAAGATTTTTCCATACAAACTTTCAACCCCTTATTTGCACCCTTAGGGAGTGAATTCTAAAAAACCATGAAACATGTGTTTAATTATATACGTTTAAGAGTCTGAATTTCAAATTTTATGAAAATTGGTGACGATTTAAAAAAAACATATTCAAACTTTCAATCCCTTATTTGCACCCTTAGGGGAAGAATTCTAGAAAACGATGTAACACGTGTTCAATTAAATACTTTTAAAAATTTAAATTTCAAATTTTATAAAAATCGGTGCCGATTTAAATGTTTTTCCATACAAACTTTGAACCTCTATTTCATCCCTTTAGGGTTAAAATTTTTCAAAATCCCTTCTTAGTGGATGTCCAGATTACAAAAGTAAACTTTTGTCCAAATGTCACGTTTCTACTATCAGCGGTTACGGCTGTGCGTGCGTCTTACCTCAGTCAGTGAGGACAAGTCCTTTTATATATATAGATAATTATTTACAGCACATTATCTAACAAAGCCGGTATATGAAAATATATTTCTATTCCCCACTTGCCGCGAAAAATTACGCGGAAATCAATGCTACGTTATCAGGGAGAGGAGCTTTTAGCATCCTCCGAAGTCAATAAAAAATATTAAATATTTCATTTCAGCGAGTAGGAATCGAACCCACAACCATCACGTACACAGTCAAGTCAGCTCCATGAGGGTGTCAATAATAAATAATATCAAGTCACTCCACAGTTCCATTACTCAGTAACATAAACTAACACGAAGTGGTACACGTCTATTGAAAATCTGCAGTACGCAATGAGAACAAAGATTCATCATTTGCATGATTGCCATTGCCTCCATTTACTTTATGATGAACCAAACGGATGCGTTACAATATTGAAATATTACTCGTAACCGAATTTGAACCTTATACCGTCGCGATAAAGTCAATAGTAAATATTTAAAGTGTGGTGTTTTGGGAAGTTTAGTTTAGGAGATATTGCCAAACATATTTATTTATTTAAGTCGACCAGCTCATTGTTGTGTAATATAACAAAATAAAATGAGCTTCAAGATACCTTTGAATAGTTTAAGCGTATAGAAATAACTTCATATACAACGGTTGCCTCGAGCTTGCAAATGCAATAACGGTGGGCTCTTTAAATTTACTTTTCCGTTGGCTATAACGTGTACCTGTTATGTAAATTTTGTTATATAATACTTTATATCTGTAAAAACGGTTGACTTCCGTTGGAAATTTATGATTGTTTGTTTTTTTAGCTTCTCCCAAAGTCAACGGTAATTAAGTAGTGCCGAATTCTTTTAGTAATTTTAGTCAATATTTTCGTATTTTTAGTTATTATTTTTCGTTTAATTAAGTATATTTATTATTTCTAATATTACTTTATTAAAAGTTGTCATCATGGCTAAATTGGGTAGCGTTTACAGTGCCAAGAACCAATAAACCTTTGGATTTACGGACAAACACTATGACGCTGCGCTACGGACGACCAAAAATAGTAAACACAATTCTACAATACATATTCCTTCATTTAATTATAATATATTCCACTCTCAAATTCTATCAAACTCGGATAGAAATGTAATTTCCATTCTATAACGCCTTTATCATGACACTAGTGTATGGTGAAAACACAATGTATGTACTCGTACGAACTACAGTTGATCAATCTGACCTCATTTCCGGTATCAAATGTCAGAGTTTCTAAGAAATTGCTTTTGCTGTAACATTTATAGGCTATAGGGCGTGTGTCGTATGAGGGTAGGAGATTGTTCGATTTAAAAAAAATATATTAAGTGCTATATCTCGCTTATTGTAGGGTAGATAAAGGGAACAGATTAAAACACTCTGTTCCCATTAAGACACTTCCGTTCTCCACTTCTCGCCGACTGGAACGTCAACTAACAAATAACCGTCGCGTTTACAGTCGCATCCTTGTGCCTCTGCTCCTTATATGTCTTAAAAAAAATTCAACAGCTTCTTTTAAAAGTGCTCTTCTTCTTCTTCTCATTCTTATTAAGCTTCGTGCAAATTCGAGTCTGCTTGTTACAATTTATTTATATTGTTAGCTTCTATGTAGATACATTTCCGCTACCCAAATACTTTACAATTACAATTTGGCAAGACACATTTTTTAACCTTTTTAAACTATTATCCAACACTTAAGAAGGAAATCTAAACGAATATTTAAAGTAAATCGATTCCATTCATTCGTATTTGAAATCGCCATCCAGCAATAAAGAGTGTAAATAGAGCTGCAATATTAGACAAAAGATTGAACGAGCGGCCCGAGGCTTGTCGCTTCTCAAATATCGAGGAGATCGTTAAATTCACCGAGCGAGTGTCCCCTACAAGGCTACAACAAAAGTACACATTTTCCAACTGTTACACATCGGAAATAAGATGATAATAGTGATTTCACTATTGAATTGTGGTAAGTGTTAATGAATTTGGACATTTCTTTTTTTCGTTAAGTTCTTTCATAATACCATGTTATAATGGTTTTTTAAAATGTTTGTTTCCGTGTTAGTGTGAGGTAATTTCAGAAATGGCTTAAACGTTTTCAATGTAGTTTTCGCTATTGTATTTTAGGAAGTTCCCTTAACATTTAGTGCTAGTTTCATTTAAATTGATTCATAAATTCATAATAAAAGCTCTGGAAATATAAAGTATTGTATGCAAAAGTAATTCAGATGAAAAAATAAAATATTGTGTAGTACAAACGCGGGTGAGTAATAAATAAATCATATATTACTATCAAAAAATTGATAATAATTTATGAGAAAATAATAAATTAAAATACTTTTATATAATAAAGAAGAACCCTTCTTTGCACAATTATTATGCTACATTAATGAATCTGTCGTACAAATTTTGTACACACATTTTTTTATATATAATTAATTAACTTCGTCGTTGAATTTTGTCGTTCGTGTATTAAAACAAAAAATATTAAATTCTTGTCTTCATCTTGTTGCTTTCATCTACTTTTATAAGAAATGGTTGCTATTTATAATAACCTTCCTCCTTTACTTACCTTTTATAAGAAAGTTACGGTCGAAATTAAAATGTTACTTTTATAAAATATATTTTTTAGTTTAAGGCGGCCTTTAGTTTCGCCAATCAAGACGTAGTTCTTCCGGAATATGCCTCAAAGTAGGAAACATAAATGTTTCTATGAAAACAGAGTGTCTTAACACTACACTAGTTATGTGATATGGTAAACACAGAAGGTGTTATAGGCTGAAATATAAAATATCCTATTCGAACATTTTGAAATAAGACATCGTGCTTTAATGAAAATGCTAATTATTTCATTTTGGAAAGAGTGGGAAATTGGAAATCGAACCCACAACATGTCACATTTACAGTAACTTATTTGTTCCACTACGCCACGACTGGCCATAATTTATAAGAATTCATAAAATAAATAAAACCTGAAAAGATTAAGGAATTATTACATGAAATTAAAAAAATACTCCCTAAAGCGCTTTAAGCTCACTTATCAAATAAGCTAATGTCATACAAGGACACAATCAAAGCGGAAACGGTAGTGGGTATTTAGATAAAAATACAATGCCGGCTAGTTCTTAGTCCAACTAGTAAAAGCTTATACCTATTTAAATAAGTTTTAACGTCCACCTTGAATTCACAATTGCCTCATGCATTTGATATCGCGTGAGAACGTTTTATAAGATTAAATAGAATTTATTTTCCTATGTAAAAGATTAGAGTATTTTTTTTTAAATTGGGTATTGTAGCACAAATATTTTTTTGACATGAGGAAATGAGAAATATTTAATATTTTCATTTCTTCGCTCTGGAGTCGAGCAAAGTACCAAACTGAACACGCCAAGCCTCCAGAACTAGGAACATACTAGTTCTATGAACATAATGCCTAGGAACATACTATGTATAGAGGTTTGAAGTTCTCGAGATATCGTAGCATAGCATATGTACCTACGTACATACATTATGTATGTAGAAAAGCAAGGGTTCCTATACACTGCGCACCTCAAACTCAGTTTGAAACTATTTTGATTTACTCAGAGAGTATGACCTAGTTGTAAACTTTGGTGACTCGGCACCGTCTATTGCAGCTTATGAAATATTTGACAACATTCGTGTCTGCTGTTTAACCTGGCTATGTAAAAAAACTGCTCATAAACTATTTGGAAGCAGAAATATGCGCACTTTTTTGAGTGGATTTTAAGCCTGTATGTTTTCTGTGTTGAAGAATTTCTTTTTTTGAGACGAAATGGTAAAAGAGAAGTAGTACGGTTACTATTTTTTTATTTTCCTTTTCCCCCCTCTGGTAACAATGTGCGGCGCTTAGTTCTGCCTTTAAACATATAACGCCTCAGAAATATCTACACGACATTGCCGTATGGGTAACGTACTTAGCAAGAGATTTTCCTGGACTGCAGGATAAAGACATAAATATTTTTTTTTATAAAAAAAGAACAAACACTATTAATGGTGCATCAAAAACGATTTTAAATCCAATAATTTATATAAATGCTATATACTCGAAAGGAAAAACTGAAACACTTCGATTTTCTTCTACACTCCGTAGAGTACATCAATCTAGTTGACGATGGTCTCTCGAGATTTTAAGCAAGTCATGTGCATTATAAGGTTAAGAGATCGGTGGAAAAAGTATTTTCATTTTTCATGTCTCTATCTGGAACTTTTAATGGGGTTCGTGACGTAGCTGTTAAAGAACCCATTGTAACGGCTAACCAGACGCCGTTAACTGGAACGTTTCAAATCTTTATTGTTATCAAAAGATTAATACGTAACGATAAAAAAATCTCTTATAAGTTAGGTTTGTACTGTAATAAAGTGTAATGAATATAAGCGAAATAATAAGCTATATTTTTAGTTTCATCCTGTATCCTGGATATAGCAGGGTAGGCAGAGGAAACCTGGGAACCTGTGTGATCAGTGTTATGAAACTTCATTATTCATTAGGACCCTTTCGTTCCGCGGTTCCCGCCGAGTTCTCGAGGCATTGCATGTAGGGCCACGGAACTCAACGCTGCAATAATAATATAAATTGTAAATGTAAGAAAAAATAATAATGAAACTATTGAGATTTAGTTCAAAAATTTATCCGGTAGGAAAAACATTTCCACCCAACTGATGAGACATTGTATTGTATTCAACCCGATGCTTTGCCTTATTACCGACGGATTAATAATTATAATTTCACATGAAATCTAACTTAAAGCAGTACGTAGTACGTTTATATTTAAACACTGTACCGCTGCGTCACAACTGCCTGGATATATTTATATACGAATAAATAAATAAAAAACCATTATTCACAAAGGTGAATTTATTTAACCCAATTTTCCTAGTTTTTCACAAAACGTCCAAAGCTTAAACCAATTTAGATGGCGCTTTGTCGCAAACAGATTACAACTGTCAAACGTCCGTCTGTCAAATGTGATTATTGTGTCCTACGGCGTATTCATCTTGAAGCTATTTCATGAAAATACCACGCAAAATAATATTTTTTATGAAGCATCCATGGAGCCCTGTACAATAGAATAATCCTTTGTGTTTTTCATAAAAATAATTAGGTAAAATTTTAAATAAATTGTATTAATTTCTATGAATATTACGTATAAAATATCTGTGGCAGCGCGAAACTTTGATTTGATGTGATTGAGTGGATGAAAATATAACACTAGGTGCATACCAAACATACCCGCGTTACGTCGCGTGGATTCGTATGTGTAATTTCTGGGAGACACTAGGAAGCTAATGTTAAGACACTCTAAGTTGTCTCTGTTTCCATTAAGACAATATCTCACTGTTGAATGGCTAAAATCAACACCGTGTTTTGCCTTGTTAGCAGAATATAGTTGAAGAAATAAAAATATTAAATATTTCCTCGAGTGGATATCGAACTCCCAACCTATCGCGCTTACAGTCTCATGCTTGTCTATCCACAATAAGCCTTTTATTTTAATTGTATATTATACAGATTTATTTTCTTCTATCATAAAAAGTATTTAAAAATATCTAAAGCATGATAAAAATTCTACATAACACTGTACTGATATACATCACCGTGTTGGCGCTATCAGGCCGATCTGCCGCGCGAAAGGGAATTTTTAGTGGCGTGTTGACAGTTGACCTCCCTTTCAGAGCAACAAAGAACTGCCGATGGCTTCTGAATAAAAAATGCAAGCAAAAAGTTCTGTTGTCACACTACCTCTACTAATTTTCTAATAAGTTTTGCTTACATTTTAGTTTATTTTAAATTTTATAGGAGTATAATTATTCATGTTTATAAATCTTAATAATAATTTATCATGTGAGCACTCGTGGTAATGAAATATTTAATATTTTCATTTTCTCGTTCTGGTAACAAGTCAAAGCATGGCGTTCAATTCCGCCGCTCGACATGAAAAGCATTGTAACAGGAGTGACTTTTTTAAAGAACTTTAGACTTTTTAAAATTCTTTGCTCTGGTGTTGAGGCTAATGCGCCGTTGAGGTCCGCTACTCAACGCAATCCCTGGTGAATGGAGTGTCTTAACACTGGGTTCCCTCTGTGTACGCTGCTGTTTGCGGGTTACAACACAAAAATACACAACACACAGTTGTGTACAGTTAGGTTTAACATTTACATTTAATTAAATTTAACTCAACACAACACAACACACACACACACTTCTACTGCGCACACAATATATTCGTAGGCACCTTAAATTTCGATTCGCCACTCTACACTAGCCGCGCCGGCGAAAATGACAGGGCATGACTCCGCGATACGGTAAGTAATTACGTACACGTCATACAGCGTGGTACGTACTCGTACTCCCGGCGACAACGATCATGGGGAACATGAGACAAATTAAATTTTATTCGCTATTTATGTACTGAGAATATTGATGTTCTTAGAAATGTTGTTATTTTATAACTAATTTTCGTTTTTTGAATTGGGTGATATTGATATGTTGAGTTCCGTCATCTTATATCCAATGTCTGTAGAATAGACGGAAAGCTAAGAGTGGAATGCAGTTAATTTCTCCTTAGTGAATATAAAAACGTATGTCAGAATACTCCATTCATTCTCCATTCTCCGCTTGAATTGGATACATTCTGTATTTAATGGCGAAATTCAGCGCTACATTTTGTATTACTAGAGTAGAACGAAAATATATCACGCCGCCATCCCCATCATGACCTTCTTCTTCCTAGCGTTAATCCCGGCTATTGCCAGGGTCTGCCTTCCTAGTCAACCTACTCCACTTTGCACGGTCTTGTGCGTCCTCGGTGGTTAGACCATCCCCATCATGACCATTGTATTTTAATCTCACTAATGGATTTAATTTAAATTACCAAAAATTATTAAACGAAAGTGTCCTCAAATGTACTAAAACCGTGGTCTACTCCCGTGTCATTCAAACCTTCAAACAAGAAGCTGACTTGTAAATATAATAATGAAATGAGGCGTTGTGCGGTTAAAGTATTGAAATATTAATTTAGCGTTGTTATAATTTTGTCATCCGTTTCCCGCTAAATCGTGATTTATTTGGCTTTTAATTTTTTATAGCATATGCAAATTAATTACTAAAAAATATTTTTTTTAAATATTTTAATATCTATTTATGATTTCTCCTATCGTCACGTTAATAAGACATGATTAAAATTTGCAAGTATAAGTTTATAATGGTTTTTTTCTATTATATAACTATAAATTACTAATTTCCAGATTTTTTTTCTTTATTTGTACTGTAAGTTCTAACTTCTTGACATGAAATTTAATAATTCTAGGTCAACGGAAAGTACCCAACAGGTTCTGAATACACGGCAAGTTTCATACAATACGCGTTAAAAATGAAGCATAAACGCTCGTATATTTTGATTGCGTTCATTTAGAAGATTTTTTCCTATGCACAAAAGGGGTTGTAGAACTGAACTCTACGAGTACTTGGGAAGAAGGGCCTTGACAAAAGGATAATCAAGTGTTAGGAACACTTACTAAATAGGAAAAAAATGTAACGTGTATTTTAAAAGCTTTATTTAATCATAATTTTACTTTCCAGTTAAGAAGATAGGTATATAGCGTTCTGATTAGTAGAAACCAACCACCACGATCAGTAAAGAGTCTTATAAATTTAGTGAAAAATCTGTTTTTTTAGGAAATCGGTTTACCATAGACACGGGTTCAAATCCCGCTCTTAAACTACGCCAACTAGCTAAAAGCCTTAAACTAGCCAAAATACGTTGTCTAAAAAAGTTATTAAACAAATGAAATTAAAATTTCAAACATAATGAACAAAACACTCACTATATGTAACAAACAATAACTCTAAAAAAACTTATCCGAACAAAGAAATACAATCGCATTTTTCTTCAAAAAAAACAAAGTTTTACTTTGTATGAAAATTATAACGATAATCATCACCGTAGTGTTGTAGGAAACCCTCGGCGCAAGGTAAACTCGCACTTGACCCATTTTCACATGTTTCACAGATCTACACTGTAGTGTGTATTCTATAGAAATTTCAATTGTACTGCATAATGAGTATGTATATTTATTTATATTATACTTTTGTTTGTACGTCGTTAATTTATTTAGTCAAGATTTTTTTGTTTAATTAGCTAGCATTATAAATTTTATTTTCTTTTCTTTTTTTTATGCTGACGCTAAAAAAAAGAATTGGAGATTGCGGGACAACAGTGGATCTTTCTCCGACGGAGAGTGTGTTTTAACACTAGGTTCTCAGATTCGCCTTTAGAATATCTAAGCTTTTTTTGCGCGACGTTGAGTTCTGCCAATCAACTTGTAGTACTTTAAATTCAGGTGGAAAAATATAACGGAGTGTATTAGCTCTATGAACTTTACGCCTATCTAGTTATGCGGGCTTAAACGTGAAGCTAAAACGGGAATGATTGATCCAATAACTGCTAAAAGAAAAGCTTAAAATAACGTATTGGTAATGAACAATCGATACTAAAGTAATTCATCATCGTGCTACATTTTTGATACGCAAATAGCTACGTTGTGTTGTTTTGTAATTTATCATTACAACCAATTTACATTCATATGAGGTCGTTAGGCTTAGGGGGACAGCTCTAATAGCCTTGTAAACGTGACGGTCTTGGGTTCGACACCCTGGAATGAGTAATTTTTTAGCTTCACGCTGTGTCCTGCACAGAGCAGGGTAGGCAGAATGAACCTGGTGTTAAGACACTTCGATACTCACTTCCATTCCCCACTTTCTGCCAAAGTCTGGAGGCGTTGTATGCTTAGTGGCGCCGCGCTTTCCCTCCATTACCAGAGCAGAGAAATGAAAATATTAAATATTCAACTTCCTCCAGTGGAAATTGAACCCGAAATCTGTCGCATTTACAGTCGCACGCTTATGACCCTGCTCCACGAGTAGGTTCAATCTCAATCTCGATACATAACATGTTAACAATGCCCCGTAAAAATTGAGAAGAAATTATGGGGTGGAAAATCTTTACATTAGGTTCCCTCTCAGTCAGATAAAATGACTAAATTCGCACTAAATAAAAATCCATACATTTTTAACAATAAAACAAAAAAAACACAGCCAAGATAGAGTACAAACGCTAGTATATTAAAACGTAAGGAAAACAACGTTTATATACGCAATTTGCTGTATTTACTACAGCTTACCTCTGCATCGATTCAAAGGTACGCCGTACGATTTATATCGGGCTTACGCAAATATGACGATATATCTGAAATTCGCTCTCGACTGGTGATTACAATTTCGTTTTCGTTCAACGTGAAATTTCTTTTATATGTATGTATATATGTACTTTATATATAGGGCTAATATTTGGTTTGATTTTATATATAATTTTCAGAGAATTTATGGAATTATACTGTTAGTAATTATACTTATACTGTTAGTCATCTTTTTTAGCTTTACACTGTATATCGCACATAGCGGGGTAGGCAGAGTGAATCAGGAAATTTAGTATTAAAACACTCCGTTCCGGTTAAGATATTTCCATTTCTCACTTTTTGCCAAGTTCTGGAGGCATTGCTTGCTGGGTAACAGAAATCAACGCCACTCTTTGCCTCATTACTGGAGCGAAAAGAATGGAAATATTAAATACCTCATTTTATGAATTGGGAATCAAAACCACAACCTATAGCGTTTACAGTAGCACGTTTGTGCTCCTGTGCCACGGTTGGCCTTACTAAAATCAATGTGTCTTTATTTGTATATATCTGACCAATCTTCTTTTCTTCTCCATTCTACGTGGCTTTGGTGAAAAAAAAAATGCTATCAACTGGCACGCCATAAAATAAGAAATAGAATAAGTCGCCCACAACGTATGCAAATTACTTACGAGGGTAAGTTTTTATGAACAAACTATAGAAGGTTAAGGTCTTCCAAAAATTGTAGAACTAATGAAATTACGAATTTTAATATCAATTACATATGTATGAAGCGGGGTAATTAGAGAACGTTATATTTATTTTCTATTACTCCAAAACCGTATACGAAACCGCGCTTTTTAACCAGATTGACCAAAAATATAAACAAAATATTCATTCTAGTGAAGATCGTAATGGCTTTTGAAAATTGGGCTGCGTTTATAAAAAATAAATAAATATAAAAAAGTAAAGTAAAATATAAAAAAGAATTACAGAAAAGTACTACAAAAATAGAGGCCAGCCGTGGCGCAGGGGCACAAAGTGTAGGGTTCGATTAGTTACAGAGAGAAGAAGAGTAGACTAGTTGTGTGTTCGATCTTCACAGAAATATTTGTTGAAATGTATATTTCCATTTCTACGCTTTGTTGTCAAGCCTAAGTGCGGTGTTGAGTTCTATCACTCACCATGCAATGCCTCCAGAATTTGGCAAAAAATGGGGAACACAATGTCTTAGTACTAGGTTTCTTCTGCCGAAGAACTTCCTACTACTTTTAATTTTATACTACAAATTGAATTCAAATATCAATAATTGTACCATTTCGTGTAAGCTACAGGATCAATCACTTTTTTAATTTTTATAACATGAAACAAATTTCTATAACAATTTCAGATTTACAACCCAAAACCAAAAAAAAAACAAAACTCCAAAAAAAAAGTCAACCGACCCAACGACTCCAAGTGTGCGTTCGACCGCACATACATTCACAAAGTAAAAGGCATTTACTCAACTCGGAAAAACAGTAGTACAGTGGAAAATGTAAAACCGTCGGCCAAAAAGTCCGGAACAGCGGGAGGGGGGGCATCCAGGCGTGATGCTCGGAAAACAGGGCGGACGTGTCCATTCGTTGTAAGGCTGCTTTCACACTGTATTTATTATATAGATTGTAATATATTAACACGCTTATGCAAGCTTGAGCTTGAGCTTGTTAAATCGATGGTTGTAGGTTGGATTACCACTCGAGGATAAATTATTTACATTTTAGTATATCTACCTTATACTCCTCAAAGACAACTATATGAGAAATTATATTTGTTCTACGCTGCGTAGTTGTCTTCTCTTCTGTAGCGGAAAAGTTTTATATAATATACAGATCTCTTTATAGCTTTTTGCTGTATCTTTCCCATTAAGACACTACCGGCCTTCACTTTCCACCGAATTCTGTAGGCATTGCTGTTTGAGTTGCGGAATTCAACGCCGCGCCTCGCATCGTTGCCAGAGCGAGAAAATGTAAATATTAAATGTTTTCAGTCGCAGTCTTGTGCTCCTGCGCGACAACTACCCTCAGATTATTAAAAAAATATATATATTTATTAATAAACAAATATTAAAATATCTTCAACTTCATTTTAGCCTAACTAACACAAAACATTAACAATAATCTACCATTTTAGCAAACATATGAATGAACACTAAATTTTTATCTCCGCAGGCCATTTTCATACAATAAGGCACAATGACCATTCCATAGAGCGCGTGTAATAGGTAAATTAAAACCGGGCTTACGTTATCTTTGCCCGTTTTTCGTAAATGTTAAATCCCTTCTGTATTAATGTGGTTATTAAAATTCAAGGCCATCGTGGTTCTGTGGTTATAAGTTTTATTCTTCTCCGATTCTAAGACAACACGGCGTTAGGTTCTGCCATCCCACACATAGCAGGATAGGCAGAGGTAAAATAGTTTTAAGACACTCCGGATCCCGTTAAACACTTCCATTCCCCACCTTCTCCTGAATTCTCCAGGCATTGTGTGTTTAATTGAGGAACTCGACGCCGCCTGGGAATCAAATCCACAACCGCTTTACAGTATGTTCCCCTACAGTACGACGGCCTTAATAGGTTAATATGGACCTGTTAATAAGTCTATTTTCAATTAGAAAACGCTAATTGTTTCACATGATTATATGTAATAATTCTAACAAACAAGTAAATATTGTATAAAAATTATTTGCTGTAGCAGTATTTGAAATTGTGACTTCTTGGATTACGCCATGGCTTGGCATGCCATCCACATTGCTACAACTTGCAATTTAGAAAATCTTTACTTTTCTAAACTCTAGTGCGTGTTTCATTTCGATACGCTGCCTAAGAACTAACTTCGAAGGCACTATCGTGTTCACCCTCGGGCCGGCGTTTTCGTGGCGTTAGTATAAATATATTTAAACGTGAAATATAATATAATAATTTTATCTTCAGTTATTTAACTGAAATTGTTAGCAATTTTTGGGTTAAGTAGGATAATCAAATTACTGCAAAGTGATTTAGTGATATTTAATTTACTCGTATATTTATTTAAGAAGACGAAACCTACTAATTAAATATACCACATTTAGTCAAAACAAACGTTTTTTTTTTTGTATAAAATTCCCTAGTTTAGAATTGAACTCGCAACCATCATAAGTCCCAAATAGAATCTTCTGAACTATACCACGAGAACATATATGTACTTATTATAAGAAACCATAATAGTATTAGTAGCGGTACATTACATAATACATTGCGCCATCTGGACGGAACGCTCTCGGAGTTTACTTTGAAACATTTCTTTTGTTAAGAAATTCGAATTTCCTGAAGGTACATAGCCCCAGGTCAAACAAATTATTGAACTTCTTACCAAGATGTGGGATAATACTAGTTTTTACTGTCGTTGTGCTTACTTGGCTCGTAATTATGTTAATATTGTATACTAGTTTTTGTCTACAACTTTTCTGTGGACTTTAAGATAGAAACTTCTGTTGTTTCCCATTTCTTTAAGAATTTAAAAAAAAAATAGTTTAGTGTCCCCGTAAATTCTTTACTCTACTCTACATCAAAATTAATAATTATATGATCAAAAGACTTAGAAATTATAAATTCCTTTAGAATTTTGATATAAATCAATAAATTACTAACTCTATTAAATAACTCTAATTTAATCTCAAAATCATCAAAATATAAATAACTTGTTCCGTAATTAGTAATTTACTATATTGTGACGTAATGTATATACAGCACAGATCGTATCTTGCAACATCTACAGAGACCTCGACCTTATGTATTTCGGCTTACGTAAACGGAATATCAAACTAAGTTAGCGTAACTTGCGCGCTATAAACGCTAAACCGGTGATAAGAAGTTATCTGTGTGCCACAGAACAAGACAGTATATTACGTTTCGAGCAAAAACGACGTATCTTTTAAGCTTTTATTATAATTTTATGTCACTTCTTAAACTTTTGGCTCGTGATTTTGGTTTCAGCTACTTTTTATGTAGAAATATTTTTTGTATAAATATTTTCGTTGTAACGCAGTGGAACAGCGTCTTACTAAGCGCGATGGTTGTTTTTTCGATTCCCAATTGAGGGAATAGTAATTTTCATTTTCTCAGTCAAAAAGATAAAGTTTTTAGCATGCAAAGAATTCAAAATTGTCTAAAAATTGGGGATCAGAGTTTTTTAACATTACTTTTTTATGTCAATTAAGTAAAATTAAACTTTATACTGTATTCCACCAATCGTAGAGGAGAACGAAGGAATAGTGTTTAGATGCTCGGTTCAAGACTTGGCGTGTTGAGTACCATAACTACAAAATGTAAATTTACAATTTAAATTAAATTATAAAAAAAAAACAACTTAACCACAGATAAAAAAAACAGAACACCATGTCAACACTGTAACTTTGACCGATGACCAAGTAAAAAATTTCTTGACAACTAAAAAAAAATTTAAATCGTCCACCGTCTAGTCTTAGTGCATTTATCAGTGCCTCATCCATTATTCAGTAAGGTGTTACACTTACTGTGCGGTTGGCGTATACCCAGAAGATAGTGTTATAGTTTATTGGTTAACTATTATATTGCTGGGATATATTCGGACTTCCGGTTGGTTGCAGTTTGCACGTGCTTTAGGATAACGGAATTTTTGGGATTCTTATTTCTTATCGAGGCTTTCGTGGCAAAGGGTTGTAGGTTCGATTGCCATTTATTTTATTTATTTGTTTTGGCAAAGCGCGGCTTTCATTTCCGACAATCAAGACGTAAGCCAAAGTGAAGTTTATTTCTGATACAGAAATTAAAGTTTTAGAAATGTACAGGTGTTTCGTAATGAATGGATAATCTTGGAATACCTTATAGTTGATCTATGGAGAGCTCATACTAAGAAACAAGAAATATATTTTCTACACTCTTATTTTCATTATCTCGTTCTGTTAATAAGAAAGTGCGCTGGGTTCCACTACTCCACACGCGTAATCTCATGATATACTCAAAATATGGACAACTGGGCGAGTGTCCTCACACTATGTTCCTTTTACTTGCTACAGCGTTATATGCGGAATACAGCGTGAAACATATAATTCAAATTAAAAACCAATTATAATTTAATTCAAAATTACAGTACAGTTCGTCAGTTAGTAACACATCTTTACAGTTCTTCACTTACGTCGTTCTGAATGGCTCTCAAATAAAATCATTATTCAAACCGAAATGGAACAAAATGAGTTCAAATAAAAAGGCGTATTTAACTTAAGCATTCATTTCCCATTCTCTTGAAGAATACGACAAATCTTTTCTTTAAATATTATAATTCATACTTGGGTCTGATCAATATTAGAATATTTAATAGCTTTCGCATTGCAGTTGTGAAGGATCTCACAATATGTAAAACGTGGTGCTAGTGTAGGTTCGATGCTTACTTGCGGGTAATATTTAGAGTATTATAAAATTTTAACGTGCTATTGTAAACACGACAGGTTAGGGGTTTGTCTCGAAGGAATTAAATATTTTATATTTTATACGCTCTGGTAAACACACAAAGCACGGCGTTCTTCACAGTTTCGCAACTCAACACGCAATGTGTCATGAATTCGGTGGCAAGTGGTAGTGGAAAGTACGTATGTATTTGGTACGTCTAAATGCGGAACGAAGTGTTTTAACACTAGGGTCCCTCTGCCTACTCTGCTATTTGTGGAATACATCGAGAAGCTACAAAAAGTTTCCGTTCTCCTATCTAATTAAACAAAGTGCAGCGTTAAGATCCGTTATCTGAATAAGGAAATTATACTCTAAAAGTGGCTAAACTGAAGAATATAGTATGTGAGAATAAAGAAAAATCTCTGCACAAGAAGGATCGATACTAGAACATTACACAGACCATTACGCCCTGCGTACATATTAAGGACAAGACCTTTTACTCGGACAAAAGCTTAGTAACAGCCCCCTAGCATTGTCTCTACTCGTTATCTGAGAGCAATAGAACTATTCTTATCAGTTTCCTTTGGGTATAATCTTGACTTACATTAACTTTATCTTTTTGGATGAACTTCGTAATGAATGAACACCGTCTTAGTTTGCTAGTTGTTATTCATTAGATTCTCGTAAGCTATTTTAATTGGGCATTTAGAAATTTAATATTTATATATTTCATATATTTTCATTTAATTTCATTATTTTCATTTACGTTAGATATTATTTATGTATAAATAATAATGTCCATAACCCATTATTCATTATTATTTATGTATAAATAATAATGAATAGTGGGTTATGGGCTATTTACGTTGTTTTTTAAAGATATTATCTGTATTATTTTGTATAGTATTATTTATTGAATATTTACTACATAAATTAATAAAATCTTAAAAATTGCAGTATTTTTTGTACAATATATAGATAATACAGGCTATCTTAATAAATTAATTTCAATTTAATTAATTAAAATCATTTAATTTTGATTATATTAAGATATACGAGTACATATAAGGTAAAGATTTCATAAAATATGATATTCTAAATATAATATAGATCTATATAGATCATTAAACAGCTAAAGACGTAAAACGAAGTGGATGTTCACATATTTAAAAAAGGTCTGGTAGTATGCGTGACCGTACTTCATGCAAGTGGGTATTTGGCATTTGGCTATTTTAATAATGTCCATTCAACCTTTCCTGAATTTAATGATTATAACTTTAGAACTCCTTAATATTGATTTTAAATTAGATGAGATTTAAGTGAGTTTACATTTTACTAATTAGTGTTTTTTACATTTCGTGGTGCAGTGGGACAGCTTCTGAGTGTAAAATATGACGATTGTGGGTTCGATTCCCACTTAAGGAATTAATTATTTAATATTTTAATTTCATCGCTCTCGTGATAAGACAAAGCACAACGTTAAGTTCGTTCGTTCTATAAGCTCTTTGAGTAACATGCTTTATATAATCTATAGCGTTTTTTAGTAAATTGACTGTTTTACACAAAGACAACTTTTAATTCCGAATAATTCCTAAGATTTCGTTCAACCAAACAAAGACTCGAAGCTTATAATATTAGTAGTAGTATAGAACTGTATCTAAATCTATAGATAGAATCTATATATAGAACCATCTAAATCTATATATAGAATCTACACATAAAAAAAAATCACTTTGACAATTGAAACGAGAATATTTTTTTACAGTAAAAACTTGCCAAATCCAGATTTCATATAAAAAGTGACATGTTTTACTTTCGACGTTGTATTTCGGTAACAAAATATACAGAATTCAAAACGTTTGTAGCTACATTGTGCTGACTGTTATCAAAGCTAAAGTCGATGTGGTGTTTAGTTAAATGTAATTGTGACTAACTCTATTTACGTATTAGAGGACTAATGAGAAAATCTATCGTGGGAATAACAGCGGTGGGTTAACGTATTCCACGTTTAACCACCACTGGGTTGGGAAGGGAAAATGGAAGGGAATTTTTTTTATTTATTAGAAAAGAGTGTAGAGAAATAATCAGTGGTCGTCGTGGTACTTCAGTAAGCGTGCGACTGTGAACTTGACTGCTGGGGTTTGATTTCCAATCGAGGAATTAAATATTGGGGAACGGATGTGTATTAATGGGACCGGAGTTCTCTCTTTCCTAACTCTATTTTTTTCACTCTACCTAATATTTTGTGCAGCATATGTATATCTACGAAAACAAAAAACAAATCAGTTCTTCATAAATACTAAAAACTAATAAAAATAATATTGTGTACGTAATAACCGATGTTAAATATTACATGCGCGTTTTGCTTCGGACTTCCGTATGACTGATATAGAATTATTTATATGATACTTTATGTGGACCTTTTATTTGTTTTTTTATTTCCCATAGAAGCATTGAAGTTTATAAACAGTCTTTCTATCAGAACTATGATTTAATTTTTGGTACTTTTAAGACATTGAAAGGTCAATAAAATTAAGCCCAATATTCTCTATTCTAAAAGTAGTAAAAAGATTTTGTCTTAAGCTGAAGTTTCCTACCATGCCATGCGGAAAGCGTAATGCTATTTTTCTTTAAATAAACATTTAAAACTTACCTAAATTCTTTTATATACCTATTCATACATTTCATACAAACAAATCTATTCACTTTATTTACTTAAATACAATAATAATAATACAAAATGGCTTGAAATGTTGAAATTTGTTGCCTAGCATGCCGGATGCTCTACCATCTCTGTGTATTTCATATTTATTACGCTATTATCACGAAAACCTTTTAAAGTACAAGCTCATATGAAGTATTCCACTGGAAATAGCCTTCGCGTTCTTTTATATGAAATTAAAATAAATATAAACGTTTGTTTTTGTATATTATAAATAGCAGTGTGTGAATAACGTTTTTTGTAATTAAACAGGCTTTTAGAGTAGTTTGTTTGAGTTATGTATTATCTTTATTAGGTAGAGAGTGTTTTTTTTATATATATATGAATTATGAATTAAGGTCAGTCATGGCGCAGGGGCACCACTGTGTGATTGTAAGCGTGACTAGTAGTGGGTTCGATAATCACTTGAGGAAATGATATATTTATTTAAATTTACATTTTCATTTCTGCGCTTTGGTGTCGAGGTAAAGCGTGGCGTAGAATTCCGCCACTCAACACGCAATGCCTCCAGAATTCGGCGAAAAATGAGGAACAGAGTGACTTAACACTAGATTGTTTTGGATTTTGAGTACAAATATTGTAATTAAACTAAAATCATAAATTATATTATATTTCAACAAAACAAAACATATTTATCATCATTCTCCATATAAAATGAATCGAAGACAAGTGGAAATATTATCGAGTGTACCATATATAGCAGTAGCACATGGTATTCTATACAGATCCAGAACTAAGGCTTTATAACCACTGTGTGACAGTTCTGACGCATACGCTGCAACTTGCAGCGCAATCGACGAATATAGGAAACGGACGTTACAATCTACATTTATCAAAGAGATTTACTATCAGTTGGCTGTCGGTTTACTGTAGTCGCTAGCGTTTGCTTTACATATGTAATGGTGTGTGATTATTATTTGTTGTGTTTCGCTTTATGGGGATACAATTAGGGGAAGTAGTGAAAAAACACTATCTTTTTCATATTGTGCTTCTCGTTTGCTTCTTATAAAACTCTGAGCGTATGCCTTCTTTTAGTAGTGGGTGTCGAACGTTGATGGAGAAATTTGAATAAATTAGCACTAGTTTAGTTGCACAAGTAAATCGCGCGACAAGCTTTTATGATCATATAAATTGTGTACAATGAGGTTATGAGTTGATAGTTAAAATTTAAAAGACAAATTTTATTTTCTTCTTTTCAGAACGTTTAAATAAAAGCTTTTTCTAAAAATGATTTTTTGCTTATAATTTATTTTAAATATTATTTTGAATATAGGTAGGGTAGGCAGAGGGAACATAATGTTAAAATTCTCCGTTTGTCTAAAATTTCAAGACCTAGCGTGTTGAGTAGTGGAACTCAATACCGCGCTTCACCTTGTTACCAGAGCGAATAAAATTAAAATAATAAATAATTCACTTCCTTCAAAAATAATGAGTGGCCATAATTAATTATGAATATAATATCTAAAATTTTCCACATTTGTAAGACGCCATTGGCCATGTCATTAGCGCGATACAGAACAGTCAAAAACCGGCGGACCTTTTGTTTGACCGACCAGCTCATTAAAACCTCAGCGTCCTCCTTTGTCCTTTCCAAACAGATTGACGGTTTTTCCAACATAGCCGAATTTTGAGTTTGAAAATTGGCCACTTTCAGAATACTTGTACCAAATTTTGTATTTACTTATATAATATAATTTTTGAAATTAAACCAACTAATTTAACGTTACAAAATAAGTATTTTAAAATATTATATTTAAAAATATTTTCAATTTCCCGCTCTGATAGATAAAATAGAATGGCGGAAAATGAGGAACAGAGTGTCTCGACACTAGGTTCTCTCTGTATACTCCACAATGCGAAAAAAATAAATTAGCAATTTTTTAATAATTTCATTTTCCAACAAGCAAATTCAAAATCAATCAACGATCTACCCTCCCATATTACGTCCCATAAAATATAATAGGTGCCCCATATAACGACTTTCTGAGTATTTATCTGTGTTTTCGCTCTTCGCACCATTAACGATTTCGCTCATCGTAAATTTGTATGAACGATACAAATAAAGTGTAAAACAAACATCGGAAAAGCAATAATCCGTGAATATTAAATAAAATTTTACTTGAAATCGATATATTGTTTTTAAATATTACATACTTCTTACAGTTAAATGTATTTTTGGGTGGTGGTTTTTACTTTTGTAAGTCAATATCCATTTGTTGTGGGTACGTTATTATTAATAATTAATATTACTTTTATTTTATTTATTTTTTTTTAGCTTTAGGTTGTATATAGAAGCGTCGTCGGCAGGTTACCGTCTGGTTATTTAAACATTGTGTTAATACACTCTGTTCCTAATAGGATAATTCCGTTCCCCACTTTTCGTCGAAATTTCGAGGCGAGTGTGTGAAATTACCTAAATATAAATAAAATTATTACTATTTCTTTATCAATCAATTTTTTTTCGTAAAATGATTTAATATATATAGAGTCAGTTTTTCCACTGGTCATTAGACCATTAAAGCAGAAGACTAAACAGAATGTGAACCCGCACCTCTCAGATCTCTTAATATTAAAAAATAATATTTTCTATACATTTTTTAAAACTTTAGCTACAATAACAACATTCTGACCTACAAATTATCAACATTATATTGGACAGTGTGGACCGCGAGCTGATAGAGATGACCTAGTTTTAATCCACAAAGGGATATTACAAGAGAACCATTTCTATACTATTTGTTTGTAAGAAATTTCCGCTTTTTAAAATAATATATATTCGCGATTATTCTATTGTGTGTAATGTTAACAATTATGGGAATATAATTGCAATTTTTTAAGACAATTTTAATTTTCTTTATTTTTCTTGCATTCAATTAATGTTTTCATATCAAAATATTATTACAGAGGCATATTGAGGTCGTCGAGGCCAAATGAAGTAGTATCTGATTGTAAGCACGATGATTGTGAATTTGAATCCAACTTGGGGTATAGAAATATTTTAATTTGATCTTTTTTGCTATAGAGGAAACAAAAATATTAAATAATCAATCACCACGAATTGGAATCAAACTTTATGGGTTCAATTTAGTCGCTTTTCTATCACAGGCTTTGCCACTGGGACGCGACGGTCTTTTAAATAAAACTTATACTAACTGACAATCGAAACATGCTATAAATATCTTAAAAGGTTTATTTTTGGTAATGCTACAATTTGCTACCAAATTGTTTTAACTTCAAACATCGCTCTAGAAAATTAATCTTAGTAATTGTTCGTCTAATATATTTAGAGATCAAAGACTTTTACACAATTACGTCTAAAATATCTTATGTATATTGTCTTAAATATAAAAATCTCAGAGTTAAATTCCGTTTAATATTCTCCTTTAAGAGTGTGCATACGTATATATGTAACTAAAAACAAAAAGAAGAAAAAAGAAAATAAAACAATGTATTAGTTTTTAATTTTTTTTAATTGTAGGATTCTTCATTGTATATAAATATAGTAAACGTTTGATTTACTAAGCATTGTTTACTAAGGAACGATGTTTGAAGTTAAAATAAATTGGTCCCAAATTGGAGGATTACTGAAAATAAACCTTTGAAGAGACTTATGGTATTTGTTTTGATTGTCTACTATTATTATATTTTAATTAATTCAATAGTAGACGTGTTCTATAATGTACTGATATATACTAAGAAATGTAGATTAGGTCGTCGTGGCGCAGAGGCACAGCGACAATTGTGGGTTCGTTCCCATTCGGGGGAAAGAATTATTTATATTTAGTCGTTCTGGTAATGCGACATGAATATATATCTTTATGAATATACATCTTTATGTCGCTAAAAATAGTAGGTTCTTGGGGACCAGTATTTTGACACTAGGTTCCATTTGCCTACCCTGCATTGTGCGGGATTCAGCGTGAAGCTGATTTTTTTTTCTATTATAGTAGTTTAAACATCCTTCATCGGATTCGAACCCGTAATACCCACATAATTTCCCACACCAGTAATTACCAGAAAAGAAATCAAAATAAAAAACCATTGTATGTAACACATTCATAAACTTGATTTATAAAGTGCTATCCACCGGACGTCAGCTTCTTCCGGACCGTACCCAAACAAACATATCGAGTTCGGTTAATCGGCTGGGTAACCTCACCCTTCACCGGAAGATAGCGTAGCGCAGCGTGACATAAGGGGTGGTGGGAACTACATGGTGGGGGGTGTCACGTTATCTTTATGTTTTTAGCGTGTTTTGATTGGAATTTTGATGTTGTTTTTTTGTTTTTAGTGTTATAAATGTTGAAAAAAATAAATATCACAAAATTTTATTTTATTTTTATATTTTTCTGCTTCATGCTGCATCCCGTATAAGCAGGATAAGCAGAGGGTAAGTCTATGGTCAAGCGTGACATAATGGGGAGGGTGCTGGGAAGGCAAAATTGGTCTGTCATGTTATCTTTATATTTTTTGCGTATTTTGATTTTAATTTTGATGTTGCTTTTTGTTTTTAGTCCAGTTTTACATTCAAACTATTGTATCTTCGTATTTCCCTTAAATATATTAACATACAAATAGCCTAAGGACATGGCGTAGTAAAACTATTGATTTTAATCGAATTATAGTTAATTTAAACTTAAACTTTAATGAAAATAATATTTACTTAATACATGATTTTTGTAACATTATTGAAAATAAAATATAAAATGCTTAATTATCATATAAAGCGACAGTTTTTTAGTGACAAATAAGGAAAACCACTGTTTCGCACTAATTTATCAAGCCTAGGTATAGAGGAAGCTTTTTTCACTAAATAATTCAGAAAATAATGTAGAACAAATATTTTAGTGCATTTTTTCTTTATTTATAATCATACATTTTTCTAATTATGAAAACATTAAAAAATTTGTAAGCGTCGTATGAATTTCTCCATATTTTGAACTACCTCTACAGTAAAGGTTGCAAAAAGCTTACACTGATGTCCCCAATAGCTTAATACAATAGTAGCATCGACTATAGACTAGCGTGCGTGTGTATTCTGTTACAGTTTAAATCGATTTTTACTTAACAATTGTTGCGATTACAGAAGAGGTTGTTGCTATGCAACTTTGTAGTATATTTTGACAATACGAGTACACATATATTGCCGTATATAGGCAAATAATGGAGTTAAACTCCACCACTCAACTCAAAATGCCTCTAGAATTCGGTGGAAAGAACGGAATGGAAGTATCTTACTTGGGTCAGAGTTTCTTGACACTGGGTTCCCAGGTTCTGTTCCTGCCTACCCTGCTATGTACACGTGTGTATGTAAAGCTAAAAAAAACGATCTTCTGTAAATATACTCGTCGTACTTATAGATCTTTATTTTTTGCTAATAAGGAAATCTGACCTTTGACCCAGTAATAATAAAGAACATGTTCCTTAAGCTCTACGAGAAAAAGCTAACAACGCCAAAAAAGGGCATAACTTGTAGGACACGTAAGGATATTAAGTGTACGATGTGATAAGACTTTATCGTTTTGTTGATTTGTTAGGGCTCGAAGAGATGATAGAAAATGTTATAGATAGATAGATAGGTGTAATATCCGTTTAGAGGCCAATAGTGGCGCAGGGGTGCGTGCGTGCGCTCTTGCGAATGCGACAGGTTGTGGGTTCGATTCCCATTCGAGGAAATGAAATATTTAATTTTTTCATTTCTTCGCTTTATTGTCGAGGCAAAATACGACGGCGTTTAGTGCCTCCGGAGTTTAATGGACACTGAAAATCGGAAGTGTGTCAATGGGAAAAGATTGTCTTAGCACTAGGTTCCCAGGTTACCTTTGCCTATCCTACTATGTGCAGGATACAGCGTGAAGCAATAAACAAATATTATACGTTTCTTATTACAACGAATTGCCCCAATTTTTCCATCTCACCAAATTAGCCTATCGAGACGTTCATCGATAATGTGACCCACAAATATGTCGGGCTGGGTTAATGGTCTGCACATTATAGCGGAGTGTTCAGCTTTCAGCTAGATTACTGGTTCTATAAGTGTTGGTGTCGTTTGCTTCGCCAGTATTATTTTAGTGAGTTTGCTGGCGTTTCAAAAAACGCTAAATCCACACTATTGGTCTGGATTTTGTCTGGTTTCAATGAAAGAATTTCAATATTTTTCGCTTTATCACCAAGAATGTTTGATTTGGTAGATGTTTGTACGTGAATTCAAATTTCACTGTATAAATCGGAGGATTTTTATGTTTTAGAAATATTATAATAAATTTGAATAACTAATGGTAAGGTATATATAAAAACTAGCGGACGCGCGTGTTAGGCTTATAGAATTAATGATAATTAAATAATAAATAATACATATATGATTGTTATCATAAATAATGTTTGTAATTGACATTTGACACTTGTCATTGATTTGGCGTTTAAAATATCCATCTATGATTTGGTAGTTAAGTAATGGATTACTATAGAATTATGATTATATTTAATAGATTTATAAAGTAAATGGTAATTAAATAATAAATAATACATATATGATAATTACAATAAATAATATTTTATAATTGATAATGGACACTTGTCTAGGATTTGTAGTTTGATACATCTGCCTATGATTTGCTGGCTGGTGATATAAAACAATGGAGTTACGATAATATTTGACTTATAGGATTATTGAAAATGTATTATATATCCTCGGCGATCTTTATTATAAATGTTACAAGATTTATCATTATTATAATGTTCAGTGAATCAACTATTATTGTAATTGCAAATGTGGTACGTATAGTACAGGTAAGTTATATGTATTTATCAGTATAAATAGTTTATGAATTAGCCCAGTAGCTGGAGCAGTGAAAGGCGAGTGTTGTTATAACGTAAAGGGATCCCTTAAGCCTACAATTGTGGTTACAAGTCCACGGCACTGCTCCAAGCTTCAAATTATTTAAAAGGTAACATAACGTTACTTATGGCTACCATCCGCTTCTGATGTTGGTTCGATACGACAATCCTATATTTCATTCAGACAATTATTCTAATTTATCTTTATTTATTATATCTACTATCATGATTCTAACATCAGAAGTGGGATCAGCTCACTCTCACTCCCACTTTCAAGAGAAATAATATCCTGACACTCTTCAAAGTTTTAATGTTTTGTAATTGGGTAATATGTAAATTACAATGAAATCATAATAAAAGGAGTTAGATTGCCCTTGTTTGTGGCTAAATTGTCTGGCTCTATGTTTAAAGTTAAACAGTTAAATCATATTCGAGGTGATGGAATCAATCATACAACATTAATTAACTAAAGTTAATTGATAATTCAATAATAAAAAAAAAGGTAAGTAATGTGTGATAGATTCTGCATTAAGTGGTACAGGAAAAGATTATTAGTTACAGTTTGAAGTATACATGTTAACAATTATAATAATATTATATTATTTTTATTGTTTAAAATGGCATCTTACAAAAGCAATATTAAAACTATATCTGAAGTATTATAAGTATTATATAGTTCTATTATAACTCATTAAGAAACAAAGACATTATAAGAATTTTAATTCTAGTGGTTCTAGAGCATCTTAAAATTTTAAAGTAAATCAATGAAATAACTATTATATTTATCTTTAAAATAAAACCCTCATAAGATTATTTATTATAGGAAGTCAGAACTAAAGTATCCATATGTACTCTCAATACCAGATTTACATGATATTTTAATGAATAGAAAAGTTGAAATACTAATATTGAAATAGTGAAAGATTTTAAAATATATATATTTATATTTATTGGAAACCGTTTAGAATTTTGATCAATATTACTTCCATTTAGAAAAATTGTTACAACATAGCATTATATTCATTATATTTGTTTTAAAATCAGAAACATTAAGTATAGCAAATTCCAAGTAAAAATAAGAATAAATTTCCCTTTTCAATGTGAATATTATTAATATTATATTTGAATTATTTGATTGCTGACAGTTAGTTTTCATGAAGATTAATTCATATTGATTTTATACATTTTTAATTTGAAAATATTACCAAAATATATAATAAGTTTGCTGTTAGGTTACTTAATTATTATTTATTATTACAATAAAACATTATGACAAAGTAAACTATGCTATGTTTTACAAAAAGGTTTAATCAGTTTCTGTGTAGTATTTCAGCAGTCTGGTTATACAAGAATACTGATAAAAATTATATAAATAAACTTTTTAAATTACTTATGACTTGTTAGGATGTTTTTCAGTTACTTTGAATTTCTATAGTGACAAACTTAGAACACATTATTTATTCATATATATAATTCCACAAGGAATAATAAAAGTTTCAATATTAATTGCGGAATTTAATTAAAAGACATGTCACATATGCCTCAGATCCATCAATGATTTGTTAACTTTTTGGAGGCAATTTATTGAAGTTACTAACTTATCTTTATTTCTTGTTTCTATAATGTCTGCTACTAATATTACTATACAATATGAATATATTGTTATTGAATATATTGTTGGACAAACAAAATATTTTGTTTATTTATTCTGGAAAGATAATAGTATAGTAAGTATATAAGGTCATAAACCCAAGCTCTTCTTATTGAAGATTATATTTACAAATTGAGTCAATTTCAAGTTTTCTTATCAAACAGAATGAAAAATATTTTATTTTATTAAATATCTACTTCTGGTAATTTTAATAAATAAATGGCTTATGAGACATCTAATAGACATTTAAATAAAATGAACAATTTCGGCCTTTAGTTACAATGATTTTATCTTGAATCTTAGGTAATGTTTTTGTCAATAGTATTTCATTTGACATGTGTTAGGTTTACTTATTTAAATGATGCTGTTTCAGTTAACCTTTCCATGTCTAGTAATATTAAACCAATAAGACGTTTTATAGGGTTTGTCAAGGGACTTTCGTAAGTCGCGATTTTGTTTTGCGAACTGTCAGATTTAGTAGATTAATGAAAATATTATTTTAGTAGTAGAGCTTTCAGAGAGGTGTGGTCAAAAACTTGTAATACCTCTTGATGAAAATGGTAAATAGAACAAACATATCAATTGTTTAGCCGGAATATCTAAGCATAGGCATATAGCATTACTTTCACAGACTTAAGTATGATATGTAATGAACCGTCAGGTTAGCCGAACGGATTGTGAGAAATTAGGCTTTTTCATTTTAAATACGACAGTCGTTAAATCCACCGGACTTTCGTCTTGCTCGGAGCTTGTTCATTTGTATATTCTGATGGTCAGACCAAATAAGTTACTTTTATGTCATATTTGTACAATATATGAAGTAAATGAATTTATCCATATATTATATACAAATCAATGTGGTAATTAATTAAAAGCTTTTATTTTACTAGCTATAAATGAATTGAGATGAGAATGACGTATTATTTAGAGGTATTAAAATAATAAAAGTTATGGAATAGGAAATGAAATAGATCTATACAGTGATGCTAATACGATTTAAAGGAATTTATAAAATATATAAAATTCATGAATCTATTCAAAATATAAATTAAAGTGTCATTACTATTGAGTATAATGATATGTTTTGGAAAATGTGTAGTTGAAATATTGCTGTTGAAAATGCCATATATAAAATGTTATATAAAAAATATTACATTTAAAGATTACACCATTGAACTGAATTTTTATTAAATATATTTTTATATATTGTGTTATTTATATATTACATTTCATATATTATGTTATTTATATATTATATTTCATATATTATGTTATTTATATATTATGTTATTCATATATTATATATCTTCTTCTTCTTCTTAATGTGCTTCTCCAACTAGTGAAGGTTGGCAGTCAACTTCGAATACTTAGTCCTGTCCCTAGCCAAATGAATCAAATCTAAGGCGGTTTTAATTCCAGTCCATTCCTTGATGTTCCTTAGCCATGACTTACTTCTACCGCCGGTTTTCATATACATTGGTATTGGTATTGGTTATATATACATTGGATGTGAGTGATGTGATCAGTTCCTGGAGTGAGACCTCCCGGACGCCCAAGGAAGGTTGGATGTCGTGATGCAGGACATGAGAGCCAATGATCTAACCATCGAGGACGCAAAAGACTGTGCAAGGTAGAGTAGGTTGAGTAGGAGGGCAGACCCTGGCAATAGCCGGGATTAGTGCCAGGAGGAAGAAGAAGATATTATATATACATTATATGTTTTCATATAATATATAAATATTTTATCTATCCGCTGGTCGATCACATATTTGGCATCAGCTGGTCGCACTAGCAGCGGGTGAATGCAGTTGATGTGTCTATTTATGTGACTTATGTATTATAAATATTTTATCTATCCGCTGGTCGATCACATACTTGGCATCAGCTGGTTGCACTGGCAGCGGGTGATTGCAGTTGATGTGTCTATTTATGTGACTTATGTATTATATATTTTATCTATCCGCTGGGCGGTCGCATATTTGGCATCAGTCGGTCGCACTGGCAGCGGGTGATTGCGGTTGATGTGTCTATGTATGTGGCTCATGACTCTGACATATTTATATTATTGTAAGGTCTATACAAGTGGATTTGATGATAAAATGTTGAGATGTACCTATAACTTCGGGGACGAAGTTGTGTCAGTTTGGCCGTAATAGGCTTATAGAATTAATGATAATTAAATAATAAATAATACATATATGATTGTTATCATAAATAATGTTTGTAATTGACATTTGACACTTGTCATTGATTTGGCGTTTAAAATATCCATCTATGATTTGGTAGTTAAGTAATGGATTACTATAGAATTATGATTATATTTAATAGATTTATAAAGTAAATGGTAATTAAATAATAAATAATACATATATGATAATTACAATAAATAATATTTTATAATTGATAATGGACACTTGTCTAGGATTTGTAGTTTGATACATCTGCCTATGATTTGCTGGCTGGTGATATAAAACAATGGAGTTACGATAATATTTGACTTATAGGATTATTGAAAATGTATTATATATCCTCGGCGATCTTTATTATAAATGTTACAAGATTTATCATTATTATAATGTTCAGTGAATCAACTATTATTGTAATTGCAAATGTGGTACGTATAGTACAGGTAAGTTATATGTATTTATCAGTATAAATAGTTTATGAATTAGCCCAGTAGCTGGAGCAGTGAAAGGCGAGTGTTGTTATAACGTAAAGGGATCCCTTAAGCCTACAATTGTGGTTACAAGTCCACGGCACTGCTCCAAGCTTCAAATTATTTAAAAGGTAACATAACGTTACTTATGGCTACCATCCGCTTCTGATGTTGGTTCGATACGACAATCCTATATTTCATTCAGACAATTATTCTAATTTATCTTTATTTATTATATCTACTATCATGATTCTAACACGCGCAGCTTCGCTTGCGTATTTAAGGGTGAATTCTAATAACCCATGAAACATGTGTTCAATGAAATATTTTTAAGAGTCTAAATTTTAAATTTTATAAAAATCGATGGCGATTTAAAGATTTTTCCATACAAACTTTCAACCCCTTATTTGCACCCCTAGGGGGTGAATTCCATGAAACATATGTTCAATTAAATATTTTTAAGAGTCTGAATTTCAAATTTTATAAAAATTGATGACGATTTAAAAAAAACCTATACAAACTTTCAACCCCTTATTTGCACCCTTAGGGGGAGAATGTGAATATATTTTAATAAGTACTTCAAAAGATTAGTAGCACAGATTTAAAATTACAGTACCTACTAAAAAATCCTTGCTGTGTAAAACAATTGGAAAATCCTTATTGAAACTACGAAAATGCGAGTTGCATTAGGGTTTAATTAATTTTCACATTATCTTAAGTGCTTTGCAAACATACATTATATGAATAATCCAGTAGTAAAAGCGGGCGAAGCCGCAAGGGGGTCGCTAGTTAAAATATATTTAAATTACTATTTTTAGATAGTTAAATGACTATTTTTAAACGGAAGAAATTATAAACAAAAACCTTCCTACTAATAACTACTACAAAAAATATGAAACCAAATATATCGCGCTGAAATAATACATTCAACTCCAATTATCCAATACGTGCAAACGCATCTAAATCTTCGTTGCTATAAAGGCAGGCGGGTTTTTTTTTTCGAGCTCGTGGTTAATGCTGAAGAGGGTATTCTGTCCCTGATGAAAAGCAAGCACTACGTGGCTGCCTGTGACGAAAATTAAATAGAATGCATCGGCCGGGAATTGAACCCGGGCTGCCCGCGTGGCAGGCGAGCATTCTACCACTGAACCACCGATGCGTGTAAGGCAGGCGGGCGCGGCGGACTCGCTTGTATAAGCATAACGTCGCGAGGCGCGTTTCGCAGCAAGGATTTTTTGATATTGTAACAACTTCTAAAGTACTTATTAAAATGAAAAACAGAAAAGACAGTTTTGATCTACATTAAATGGCCAACGTAACTAATATACTTATTTATATGCTGAGAGTAAGGGATAAGTGAAACTTGACTCGATACAGTTGATGTGTGAACGGCGTGATGTGTCAATAATTAAATGCGTTTTTCTCTAAAACTATTCGCAATTTCGAAATAGTTTAAAAAGCTAATTTTATCTTCGTTTGACGTCGAAAATTAATAAAGTATTTTAAAGGATAAGTATTAATACCATTATGGAAAAATATCCCTCACAATAAAAAATATATTGAAATTACTATTTTTAGACAGAAATATGATCACTACACGTTATTCTTAAAAGATACGAATATGCCATCGCGGACTTTTTTGTAGATCTTATTAAGAGGAACAATACTTCAGTACATTTTTTTCATGTAGTATTTACCATTAAAGTAGCGCATGCGCCAAAGTGTCTCAGCGATTAGGACTTTATACACATTTATCGTATTTATGTTAATTTACATAAGAATGTACAAATAATAAACTATATATAAACCTTCCCTGAAAAATACTCGACCTAATGGTGAAAACCGCATCTAAATCTGTTGGGTGGTTTAGAAGAAGAAGAGTTAGAAAGTTCAGACAGACACAAAAAGCGACTTTGTTTTATAAGATATAGGATAGGATAGGATAATGGTGAGGTATGTAATCTATATATATAAAAGGACTTGTCCTCACTGACTGAGGTAAGACGCACGCACAGACGTAACCGCTGTGCGTAGAAACGTGAAATTTGGACAGATGTTTACTTTCGTAATCTCGACATCCACACAAGAAGGGATTTTGAAAAATTTTAACCCTAAAGGGATGAAATAGGGGTTGAAAGTTTGTATGGTTTTTTTTTAAATCGCCATATTTATAAAATTTGAAATTCAGACTTTTAAAAATTTTTAATTGAACACGTGTTGCATGGTTTTCTGCGATTCTCCCCCTAAGGGTGCAAATAAGGGGTTGAAAGTTTGTATGGAAAAATCTTTAAATCTCCACCGATTTTTATTAAATTCGAAATTTAGATTCTTAAAAATATTTAATTGAACACGTGTTTCATGGTTTATTAGAATTCACCCCTAAATAAGCAAGCGAAGCTGCGCGCGTCCGCTAGTATGTAGATATGAATGGATGTTCATTAGTACCTATAAAATTCAACCTATTTAGTTCCTAAACAATTTTTTATTTTAAAGAACCTGGGAATTTGATGTTAAGACACTCCGTTCCCATTAAGACACTTTCGTTGCCCACTTTCCGCTGAATTCTGGAGGTATTGTGTGTTAAGTGGCTTAACCAGAGCGGTGAAATGATTAAATAGGTATTTCATTTCCTCGAGTGAGTATCGAATCCACAACCACGTCACGTCTACCGTTAAAAGCTCGTGCTCGTGCCAAGACCTCGATGGCTACATATTATCTCGTAAAAAATATAACTAAAAAATAATAAATATAAATCTTCAAATTAAATTTGATGAATCATCCAAAATTGTGTCGAATGATAAAAGAAACATACTCTATTTAATGGTTGGTGCAATTAGGAATAATTTGTACAATAATTTTAGTAAAATCAGTGCTTTTATGACAATAGCTTATAATCAATCATGTTATCATTGATTTCGGTTTTATCTTTGATATTTATTAATTTTACGTTTTGACAACTAAAATAGTTTAATACCGTGAAACAGTGTTGCCTGATAAATAACATATGAAATTTAATGCTGTTGATAGGAATTAAATCTAGTGTTAGAATTAAATTTTAACTATAGATTAATTATTTTGTTTTATATTTAAAATATGGCAACTATAGTATTTGTCACTAATTAACACGGAATTATTTTCAGAGACGACATTAGATAAGACCACCAATACTGACGACTTCATAACAATTAGTAGATACACAGAACCTGAATTGAACTAATTATCATCGCGTTCACTCAGACACTTTCAGGCCTCACCTTTCTAGGAAATAAAAATAAATGTTTTTCCCGAGTGGACGCTGTTATTCATGGCCACTGCGTCAAGATGTTTTTATTTTTTTGTTTTTTGTTCTCTATATTTCGTCATAATACCATAATTCGATCATTTTTTTTTAATTTAGGCTCATTCTGTATGAACTATACGCACATAGCAGAATCTGGGAATCTAGTGTTAAGACACTCCGTTCTCCACTTTCCGCCGGATTCTTGATAGTATGGTGTGTTGAGTGGGGGAGGCCTCACTTTGCCTTGATATTATATATTTAAATTTCTCGAGGAGGATTCGCACCCACAACCTTTACAGCCACAAACTTTTGCCCCGGCGCCACGACAGGCTCACGAAAATTGGAACATTCTAGTACAGTTCAACTGAGATTACCAAAATCAATTTATTTAACAATGACTGATGAATGAATTGGTGCAATTAATCTATTTTGTTCATTGATGCGGGCGGAATTATTAAGAAGATATTCTACTTGAAATATTATTTGGTAACATATATATAATATTGTAAACTTATACTTTGCTGATACTTGCTATTACTATAGTTACTTGGTTGTAAATTAGACTGCAGCTTCAATAATATTAGTTCCAGGATTAGTTGAGATTTCATGTTTGCGATGCCAAGTAGTTGTCTTAGTTGTTTTAAAATGGTGTTCATCTTCTATTGAGATATGGTAAATAAAGCGTATATGTATACTTTATGTGTGTATGTTCATAAGTTCCTATAAACTAACAATTATTTTTGGTTTAAATTGGATAGGAACATCCGTTCATTGTTCTAAACGCTTCGAGACGCTATGCAACTGATATTTAAATAATAAATAACTATTATATTATGATCACATATAACGTAAAAAATAGTATTAAAAAAATTAATGAATATAATAAAGGTGAAGTCAAGCCTTATTTGAGCAAATATTTATTTTTACAGCCAGAGCTCTAATAAAAATGTCCGCAGTAGACGTCCTTCCTATACGTCGGAAAAAGAACGAAGTGACTTCACACTAATTTCTCTACTCCAAATTTCAAATCAACCGGACACTGGGAATTGGGTCAAAATTAGCTTCAAGATTTCAAATATATCACGGCTAGTAAATAAAAACTTATAACAAGGTACGTTTAGAAGTCACAATATTTTTTTATCATAAATACTCCATACATAACCTCCCATACAAAGCTGGTCCGCAAGTCGACATTCACGCCTTGGACGAGTAAAGTGATTGATCCGACGTCGGATCTCTGGTGACTGTGTCGGATTGCCATTCCATTGGATTATGACACAAAAGGGGAGCATGGGGATACGTGTGTTTGCATGAATACGTGCTGTTTCGTAATGGTTACACGCTGTATCCCGCACATAGCAGAGTATGCATTGGGGCCTGGGAACCTGGTGTTAAAGCAGGCTTTCATAAGGATACTTGCGTTCTCCAGTTTGCTTCGTTACCAGAGTGAGGAGATTAAAAAATATATATATTTAATTTTCTCGAGTGGTAATTGAACCAAAAACCTGTGACGTTTTTCGCACGCATGTTTGTGCTCCTGCGCTACTACAGGCCTCGATCTAAGCGTTTAATAACGATTCTAAGCTAAATGATTTTGTATTTTTCTCGCATAGGTAGAAAACATAGTTATAAGACCGTACCCTTTTATCCTACAGAATGTCCAAAGATAAAAAAAATACAAATAAAATCCAGAATTTCATTGTTAACGATAAAACTTTTTATAAAACTCAGCAAACAGGTTTGCCTAAAATAAAAATATTCCAATATGTTAGTGCCTCCACCAGTTGGCACCGTCGTTAGAATATTTTTTTTGTGAAAACCACATCGACACTTTTACGAGCAACTATAAAAAGCACTCTGACAATTCCTAAGTAAATAACACTGGAGTAAATAAAAACAAATGCTTTCTGTAAAAATATGTTCAATTTCTCAAGTCTTGTTTGACTTCTTTGGAAAAAAATATTTTTTTATAATAGAAATTACTATAAAGGTTTCATATTTTTATTAAACGTAGTCGGTCGTTGTTGTGCAAGCGTACAGGCCTGGCGCTATGAACGCGACGGTTGTGAATTTGGTTCTGATTTTCTTTTATTCGCTCTGGTACCAAGGAAAGTGAAAACGGAAAGGGGGGCACAGAAGTGTCTTAATGGGAACGGAATATCTTAACACTAGGTTCCTAGGGTCCCTCTGCCTAACATGCTCCGTGCGAAATACAGCGTTAACTTTAAATGAATTGAAATCAATTGAGTGGAATTGAATCCATAACCATAGTTTTTACAAATGACGCCAGGACGCGACGGTTCCCCAATCACTTTTAACTTTAAAAAATATATCCCATAATATATATAAAATACTGGCTCTTTTAGATAAAACGACTTTTGGCTCCAGCTCTATAGCCATTTACCACTCTTAACAGTTCGAGCGTGAGTATACTCAATTATGCACTAACGCCGAGAGCCTCTCATGTCTAACGTAAGTTTGTAGATTCTGCGTAAGCTTCTCTATGTTGTAGTGACATTCTGGATATCGATATTTGAAAACCGAAGTGTAGTTACATTGTGTATGTTTGTAAAACTCTGTAAAAGCTACGTAATAAGCGATTTTAAGTTTGATTCTAATTAAGTTTTTTTTTGTATTTGTACGTTTTAATTATTGCCATTTTAAAGAATAGAAAATAAAGTAATATTAATAACATTTTCAATAATCTTAAAATATTGTCAGATATTCAGACAGTCTAATAGATAAGATGCGGCGTTCGTTGCCGCTTCTTATAAAATGAGCCTTCCGTCTTTAAAATGAGCGGAGAATCGATAACGACGTGCATTGCTTACATATTATAAAATAAAATCGATATTCATATCATATTGCATCTGTTGCAATGTTCTATTCATAATGTTAAGAGATAATCTATATATATAAAAGGACTTGTCCTCACTGACTGAGGTAAGACGCACGCACAGCCGTAACCGCTGATGATAGAAACGTGGAATTTGGACAGATGTTTACTTTCGTAATCTGGACATCCACTAAGAAGGGATTTTGAAAAATTTTAATTCTAAAGGGGTGAAATAGGGGTTGAAAGTTTGTATGGAAAAATATTTAAATCGGCACCGATTCTTATAAAATTTAAAATTTAGATTTTTAAAATTATTTAATTGAACACGTGTTTCATGGTTTTCTAGAATTCACCCCCTAAGGGTGCAAATAAGGGGTTGAAAGTTTGCATGGAAAAATCTTTATATTGCCACCGATTATTATAAAATTTGAAATTTAGACGCTTAAAAATATTTCATTGAACATGTGTTTCATGGTTTTCCAGAATTCACCCCCTAAGGGTGCAAATAAGGGGTTGAAAGTTTGTATGGGAAAATTCTTAAATCGCCACCGATTTTTATAAAATTTGATATTTAGACTCTTAAAAATATTTCATTGAACACATGTTACATGGGTTATTATAATTCACCCTTAAATACGCAAGCGAAGCTGCGCGCGTCCGCTAGTCGATTTATATTTAGATATAATTGCAATCGATTATAGAGCAAGTTTAAAATTACAACACTACGTGTCTTGTATGATATGTTATTAGGATTTATATGATATACACATAGTATTAAAGTTTGTATCTATACTAATATAACATAATAATGCCGTAGAGATTGTTTGGTTGAACGCGCTAATTCCAGGAACTATCAATTTGAAGTGAAAACTAAGCACAAGCGTGTGACTGTAAACGTGACAGGTTTTGGGTTCATTCATATTTAACATTTTCATTTCTTCGCTCTGGTGTCGAGGCAAAGCGCAACGTTCAGTTTCACCACTAAACCCCAATACCTCTAGAATTTGGTGGAAAATAGCGAAGTTTTGGCGGAAATTTTCTATAAGCCCGAAAAACTTGATTAGTTATAGCAATTAAACGTTTAAATATAATTTAGTTATTATTTTGCAAAGATTTTAATAGCTTTTTATTTATAGCTTTATAGCTTTTTATTATTACAAATAGTTAAATAATTTCATGACATTTTTTTTTATCGATTTTTATGTACATAAAAGGAAAATGAACATATTGAGTGGAGAATGGAAGTGCGTGTGAGTACGGATTAATATTTCAACACTAGGTTCCAAAGTTCCCTCTGCCTCTGCAAGAAACAAGAAGCAAAAAGAAAATGTTATATAAAAAATAATAACAAATTAGTCATACAATACAATATATTGAATTATTAAAATAACTAGCGACCCCCTCGCGGCTTCGCCCGCCTTAACTACTGAATTATTTATATAATGTATGTTTGCAAAGCACTTAAGATAATGTGAAAATTAATTAAACCCTTATGCAACCCGCATTTTCGTAATTCCAATAAGGATTTTCCAATTGTTTTAAAATAAACACAAATATATAACAGAAAACTTAAACGAAAGAAATTATAAACAACAGACTTCCTACTATTCTCTTACCCAAAAATACTTAAACGAAAGATGTAACCAACTGGCTGGCTGGCTGCCTGTAAGGAAAATTAAATAGAATGCATCGGCCGGGAGTCGAACCCGGGCCGCCCGCGTGGCACCGAAGCGTGTAAGGCAGGCGGGCACGGCGGACGCGCTTAGGCGAGTGGCGAGCCGTTTCGCAGCAAGGATTTTTTTGATATTGTAACAACTTCTACTTATTAAAATGAAAAACAGTAAAAGACAGTTTTGATCTACATTAAATGGCCAACGTAACTAATGTACTTATTTATATGCTGAGAGTAAGGGATAAGTGAAACTTGAGTAACATACAGCTGATGTGTCAACGGCGGGATGTGTCAACAATTAAATGCGTTTTTCTCTAATACTATTCGCAATTTCGAAATATTGTAAAAAGCAAACTTTATCTTCGTTTGACGTCGAAAATTAATAAAGTATTTTAAAGGATAAGTATTAATACCATTATGGAAAAATATCCCTCACAATAAAAAATATATTGAAATTACTATTTTTAGACAGAAATATGATCACTACACGTTATTCTTAAAAGATACGAATATGCTCTCGCGGACTTTTTTGTAGATCTTATTAAGAGGAACAATACTCCAGTACATTTTTTCATGTAGTACTTACCATTAAAGCAGCGCATGCGCGAAAGTGTCTCAAAGGGTAGGACTTTATACACATTTGTCGTATTTATGTTAATTTACATAAGAATGTACAAATAATAAACTATATATAAACCTTCTACGAAGAACACCCGACTTAATGGTGAAGACAGCATCAAAATCCGTTGGGTGGTTTAGAAAAAGAAGAGTTAGAAACAACAGACAGACACGAAAAGCGACTTTGTTTTATAAGATATAGGATAACTTATTTTATTAAAATATTATTGCCAAAATAGTTTACTAACCTAGAGCCCGTGTCACTCAAATATAAAAGAAAAAATCTACTTCAGCATCGGGCGGCTCTTTGAAATAATCGATTCCGTATTGAGGTGTCCATCATAGATAGATAACTGACATAACTTGAACAGGTAGTATGTCAGTCGGTCGTACGTGACTGACAAGTTAGTTATACCAATTGGATACGAATAGAAGTTACTTAGAAGTGTTTTTTTTCAGTTTCATGTTTTCTATCCCTTTTCAGATATTTAAATATATTAACTATTTTTTAACTGGACGCTGTATTTCTATAATAGCAGGGTAGGCAGAGCGAACCTGGGAACCTAGTGTTAAGACACTCCGTGGAAGTATCTTAATCCAATGGAAATCTTAGTGACATTTCCCTACCCCACTTTCCTTCAAACTTTGATGAGTGGCGGAATTTAACCCTGATTCCCAAATTCCCTCTGCCTAGCCTTCTATGTGTGGTACAGTACATAAGCCTACTCTTCTCCACAAATCCAACATGGATACATTATGAAAATATAAATAAAATTATATATATTTTTAATACACTTTAAAGCTTAAAATATACTAACGTCCCCATGTCATTTACCTTTATTAGTATGACAGGCTAGTTATTTTTCACTTTATCTTAATACTACTTTAAATTGAGATTAATTCCCTACTCTGTTAATATTATATTCACTTTTGAGATATTTAAATATATTTACCAAATATTTTTATACAACGGCACAGTGTGGAAAAACGTGACGATTGTGAGTTCGATTCTCATCTGGGGAATAATTGAGTCATTTAATGTTTAGCGGAGGAACTAAAAGTCGCGCTTTCTTTTGTTACGAAAGCAAGAAAATAAAAACTATTCAAACTTTCAACAAAATTTAAGCATTCCCCCAATTAGGAACCGAACCGACAACTACGACGTTATATCGGGCTGGCGCATAGACAGATAAATATACCAACATACTATACCTAGTAATATTTAATTGACAGCCGACACTGACACGAATATTATGAATATGTAAAGCTAGTAATATCGCATGTACCCGATAAAGATTAATTGCAAATCTGTCTCTGGGGGAGTGTTCATAAATTAACTACGGACAGACGTCCCCTGGCTCCAACTATGCTGCATATTGGGAACATAAGTTTTGCTTCGTACTATATTGTACTTCATTTTGTTTGTTGACTGCATTTTGGGTACCCCGATTTTGAGGTATTTGAGGGTTTGAGGATTATAAAATTCAAAATAGGAAAATAATAGAAATAGGACAAAGAAAATAATTTATTCCCAATGGACTGCATTTTGGGTACCCCGATTTTGAGGTATTTGAGGGTTTGAGGATTATAAAATTCAAAATAGGAAAATAATAGAAATAGGACAAAGAAAATAATTTATTCCCAATGGACTGATAAGTTCCCCAAGTGGGAATCGAATCCACGACCACCGTAATTAAAGTCAGACCCTATGCTGCTGTGCTCTGTTTTAATGTAAAAAAAAATTTCAAACTAGCATCGTTAAAGAAGTTTCTCTATCGCCGTTCTATAGTACATTAAATTGTCCTATATATATGTATATGTCCTATAGATTATATTAAATTTGTAAGCAAAACCAAACCTATATACTACAACTAAAACACCTAACACCTATCCACTGTACTACACGTATTTATTTATCCTCCCACTCGTTATTTCCATACACCGAGTCATAAATAGAAAGAAATGTACGTCGCATCGAGAACTTCCTCCTTTTTGTTACTCAATCGAGTCAATTTAGATGCTGCCTTGTTAGCCAATCTTGTAATATTCAAACGTTTGTATGAATTTGAATGAAGATGGTAATGTATGGATAAAAATGGTTATAAAGCTTAAGCACGCTTGTGCCTTATATAACGACGGCCTAATACAAACTGTACAATTTACTTTATAAATATTTCTAATCGATTAATACTTTCTTAAAAAAATCCAGAACTATTTGCTTAACAAATAATTGTGCTTATAAAAAGTATTTGCTATAATCAAGTAAATAGAGAGAAATATAAAATAAAACAAACAGCTTTGGCTGAGTAAGGGTCTACGCCTATACACATTTATTTCAATGGATAATTTATTCTATAAATACTGTAGTTTTATAAATTCTATAACAAAATAAAGCAATCTGATTCTATCAGTAAATTATATGCTAGGTAATAATGCTAATAACTCAATTAAATTGATATTTATTTGGATATAGTGCCTACACAAAGTTTATGACTCGAGTGTCAGCTACGTAAATGCCATGTAAATGTTAAGTATATTTTTTTAGTTAAAATAAAATCAATCTGATATAAATTACATTCTTTAAACATACAAGAAAGAAAATAGATCGAGAGATGAAAGACTAATCTTTATTTTTTCATAGCCTTTGTAGTATCTTACAATATAAAAAAACTGTTAAAATATAACAAAAAAGCTAATTCTTAGTAAACTGATTGTTTTCTAAACTGTTTCCACCTCTAATCCACCTGTCTGTCACATTAACTTTTCCCACAAAGTATTTATTATTTTTCTTGAAAAATAGAATCAACATTATAAAAGTTCTGACATCGAAAATTTTAAATGTACAAAACTTTTATAACAGCGTTGAAAAGCGTGTTATCGAGTATTCGCTGAGAATATTTCTTTGTACATGACATCGACTTCATACTTCTATAGCGAGTAACTATTTGTTTTGCTTTGTTTTTGAATTCCATAGAGTATGAAGAAAATTGTCAACAAATAGTCTACGTTTGTATGAAAATAAAAAAAATCCTTTGTAGTGGAGGGGTAAAAAAAGAGAGTAGAGCAATTTCACCTTGCTTTATCTTATTACCGGAATCAGGGGATCTAAATAATTTATTCCCGCAAGTAGAAATTGAACCCACGACCGAGCCGTTGCGTCACCTTAGGTTTTCTCTGTAGGAAATATGAAATATTCGTTGAAACTAAAGAAAATATTTTTGTCTTATAAATAAGACTTAAGCTATCTCAACTATGTTTCTTAGTAAAATATAAAAATAGGTCAAGGGTACTAGGATTAGGCACTTCACTATGCAAAGTGGATTGGGCAATAATAAAGTATAACTTTGCTACATTTTTTATCATAGAAACAATATTTTCTTGAGTTTAAGTTCTACATACTTTTGTAAGTTTTTTATTATATTATGCTAACCTAACCTAACCCAAAAGAAGGGTTATGTTTTTACCACGTATGTATGCATGTCCGTTCCTTTTTTCCCTTGTAACTGTTAAACCAGTTTAACAGTTACAAGGGAAGGAAAATTTATTAAGTAAAACTTCATACCACTACGCCACGGCCTCTATATGTATATAAGACATAAGATTTACACAAATTTACAAAGTAAATACGCCTATCTGATTTGCTACTATAAGTTTGCAGGAGTATATGTCGCTGTAATAAGGATCGTTATCTATTGTTCATGTTGAAGTTACTCCGAACTTGTGTTTTAGGCGTTGTATAAACATTTATCGGACGCTTAAACTGTAATGAGTGTTTGGGTTTTATATGAAACTAAACTTTAGTAGGGGAGAGGTTTGTTCGTGTAACTACGGTGGAAGAATCACTGTTTAATTATTTGGTTCCCTCTGTCTAACCTGATGTTTGCGGGATACAACGTGATAGTGAAAAGGGTATCGTCGAAGGTTGAGTATAGAAATTTTTGTTGTTTTTTTATACTATTTTTTATCGAGTTACTAATTACTTTAGTGTTTTTTCATTTTCTGTGAAAGATATTTGTGCTTAATAAAGTACTTTGTGAGCTCGTTGTTGCTTAACTTGTACTTTTCATTAAATTCGATTTTATCTAATTATCTTTTGTTTTCTTCGGGGAATGAGTTATTTTATTTAGTTATTTTTAACTAGTAATGAGATATAGTGCAGTGTTGAATTCCGTCACTCATTATTATCGAATAATGATGACGGAAAAAGATAGGAAACGGAGTGATTTAACTCTTTTTTCCCTCTTTCCACGTTTTTACCAGTACATAATGGATATAACGTGAAAAGAAAAAGAAATGTTTGGCATAAATTCAATCTATAGATATATATTGTTATTATATATATATATTAATAGAAAATTCATAGCACACCCTACCTAGTCTTTACAAAGTGGAATACTAAATTATACATTAGCAATATAGACTTGACGACGGTTGGAAAAAGTTAATTTGATCAAAAACATTTCTTGAGTGTTTCAAATGAATAATGTTAAGTGAAACAGATATTTATTTAGTAGCGAATGAATAACTTATTTTTTATTTATTTTAATATTATATTTTGCCTTTTTCTTTTAATAGAAAAATGGACGTAGACTTCTTGGTGCAGTGGCTGTATGTAAACGCGAATATTGTGGGTACTGTTCTCACTTGGGGGAAAGAATTTGATCTTCTAACACGATAACGGGCGGAGTTAAGTTGCCGCGATGTCTCGAAAATTGAACGATGCGTCGGTGACGAAGTATCTTAATATTAGGTTCCCTCTGCCTATCCTGCTACTTGTGGGATACAGCGGGAAGCTAAAAAATGTATAGATGTTGAGACGTGTTGGACTGAGTATAATAGTTATAGGTTCAAACTTTGTTAGGGGAAATATTTTTATTTACACTTTGTAAGGGGAAATATATTTATAGATACTTTTTTTCCGAAAAAAAAATATATTTAATATTTTATCTGCCCGAGTGGGAATCGAACACACAACCCCCGCGTCAATTCGCCTCAATGGCCTTATCTGTTTGATATATTAATATTCTTAGCTGAAATTCAATATGGAGTACGCTAAAAGTGTATTTTAAAATATAGTTTTAAAGTCCTTTGTATTGTCCTATCTCATTAAAAAATATCTTTGACAAGATTAAATAAAAAAGATACAAAAAAAAAACATTCTTAAAAAATATAAATCATAACAAACCGTTATAAGACGGGGATCAAATTTTTACGACGTCATAATCCCACAGCATCGAAAACTCTTTGTTGAGCTTTATAGAAAAAAGTCTTTATCGATAGCTTAAAGTCATTTTATTTAAAAGCCGCCTGTATTGAAAAATGTTCTAGGATTAATAAGATATTTCGCCTTAAAACTACAAAATAAAGGTTTAAATGCGATGGTTGTGGATTCAATTACCACTCGGAAGAATTAATAATTCTCCTTTTCTCGCCCTGGTAATATGGCGTTGAGTTGCGCCTCTCAACATAGAACGGCTTGTGTATTAAGCAGAAACTGGGAAATATAGTCTGTTAATACTAAACTCCCATTGCTTCCCCTTATCGCTGCGAGATACAGCGTGAAATCGATAGAAATATGTTTTTTAATTTAAAAATAATTTTATCCATACGAGTTTTATACTTGCAAAATTAATTTATAAGTGTATGGTATGGAAGTATAAATATATCATCGTACTTTCCTTCCTTTATATCTTAATACTTCACCATAAGTATTTAATTCAATTCTAACTATAATACATATTATATACATTTAAAAATGATAACTAAATCTCTTTTTGGAAGAAGGTTAAAATTATCAAAAAAAAAATTTATAACAAAGTTCATTAAGTTCGCCGACTATTTATTTCTACAAGCAACCACTTCAATATTTTTCAATACAATTTTTTAACGGTATATTTCGATCACTATAGTTATCGAGCCATCATTATAATTATTATTTGAATAATTATCATTTGAATGATAACTTGTTATCTTGACCTATACGTCAGTAACATAATATTATATAGTAAATATAAAATAATTATAAGTCAGAAATACAGTTTTAAATAATTAAAACCAGCTTCACTCTTTAGGTAGGAGAGAACTCAGTGTTAAGACACTCTGTTCCCTTCTTTCCTCCTTCCTTTAATTTTCAAGGCATTGTGTTTTTTGTGGCGAATTTCATACCGTGTTTTGTCTTGTTAGCAGAACTAAGAAATAAAAATATTATTAAAAAATCTTTATGCTTAAATATTTAAAGCCTTAAGCTTAATTTTTTTTAATTTAAGTAACCTAAAGAAAGAAAACTAAATTGTAATATTAAACATTACCCTAGGGGCCGTCGTGGTGCAGAATCATATAGTGACTGTACACGTGACGATTATGGGTTTGATTCCGACTCGAGATTCAATATTAAATATTTTCATTACTACTCACTCTGCTAACAAGGCAAAATGTGTAAGGGAGTGTTTTAACACTAGGTTTCCTCTACGTACTCTGCTTTTTGCGTAGAGTGTCAAGTTAAACAAACAATATAATATTTATTTTAGGGAGAAAAAAAAACTACTTTAAAAAAATGTTAAAACCCTAGTATACCAGTAAAGTTAGCACCGTTAGTAGGTTTATGTAAACTGTATAATATAAAAAAATATATAATTTAAAATTAAAATTACTTTTTCTAATAAAACATCATTTAAAATTTTAATATCGCTTCATTTCAATTAACAGTATTTATATCTTGAAATTTTTATACAATATTTTTTTCATAAAATATAAAAAGCAAGGTACTATTAAAACCATTTCAAATCAACTCTTCTCCACGTAACAAGTAACGCACCTTAATACATCAGCCATCAATCATTCAAGACTTTATCAAGAAGTGATTAACTTAGGCAACTTAACTTGACACCTTATAAGAATGTTAAGTTAATAGATATTGATGAATCTACATTTTTCTACTAATATGTAAAATAACTTTTAAACTTATACAAATAAATCGTAACTAGGCGTAACGAAAAATAACGAATTTAACGGATTCGTTAACATAATAATTTTAAACCGGAAACGAACTTCCAACGGCCGTAAGCTCTGAAGCGTAACTCTACATACACGTACAGACAGACATATACTCAATAAAAAAAACTATAATTAAAAATACATACCGTTAAAACAAGCTAGCAGCCATACAAAAATGCACAGATGGTTAAACCGTTTATCTTTCCGCACCATTTTAAGGAAATCATCGAACCACCACTGAACCTCACTGAAATGACGTAACGTAGAGTGTGTAACGGAGTCGAGTAGAGACGACCACTCGCGGTAAAGGCCAGCGCTATACTGACTCAGGCTTTAGTCCGCAGGGGGCAGGGTACAGTGTTTTGTATAACAAGGACCACGTGCTATGGAGAATATGTTCTTCTTCTTCTTCGTTAGTGTTTTGTTATAAGTTTTCTTTTTAATAGAATTTTTATATTAAGTTTAATAGAGCTTAATAGGATTCGCTCGTTCATAGGCTGACGATGTTAACATTGCAAAATTAGAGAAATGCGCGTTTTTAAGAAATTATAACAGTTTGTTAATAATTAATTCTTTTTAAATAGAAATAAAATAAATTAAATTACTATGCCTTATATTATTCTTTAAAGCATTATTTTAACTATCAGGTTGTAACCTGATGATGATATTAAGAGCTAATATTTAAGATTATCTCATACGTAGAAAACAGAAAAAAAACAGTAAAAATATCCGAACGTTTTAAGCTATAAAAATGAAATATCACATGTTGAAATATTCTTACCGGTGGCCGGTACCGGTAATCATATCGTAATAAGGCTTCGCTGCTCAACATATGGCATCTAAATAATGTCAATCTATACTATCTATACTAATATAATAAAGCGGAAGAGTTTGTTTGTTTGTTTGTTTGTTTGTTTGTTTGTTTGAACGCTAAGATCTCTGGATCTACTGGATCGATTTACTTTGTTTTTGTTTTGTATGAAAGCTGCATTCTTCAGAAGTGCTATAGGCTATATAATATTACATTACACATATATACTAATATATTAAAATACTTTCTAATTTGACATGCAATTTATTCTGCCATGTTAATAACAACCGTCGTCGCTACGCGGCCGCGTTCGTTACCGCGACATTTTGATATTCATCCTTATGAAAATAAATATAATAGTCACTTTTAGCATTTCATCTAGATTGAAATTATATTTTTAAAGAAATTATATTCTTATATTTCAAGCAGGCGTAGCCGCGTCCGGGTCCCCTAGTATAGTATAATATTTTTCTAATATTAAAGGAAAAAATAAAAAGTCCTTCCAAGCTGTGCTTAAAAGTCTAAAAATATTACTTTTATTTTTATGCAACGTCCACATTTAATGAGATTGGACGTTTTTAACGCCATGGTGCAGTGAAAACGTTTCATTGCATATAATGATTTTATAGATTCAAATTCTAATCGAGGGAATAATTATAATGTTGTAGTTTTTTATTCAAAAGTAGGGATTAGAAATGTTGGGTGAAGAAACTGAGTGTATTGACTCTATGTATATTATGTAAAGCTTAAAAAAAGAGACTTGTGTATAAAAAATATGTACGTTAAGAAGTAACTTATAAAACGTCCCAGTAGTAACTTGTTCATAAAAGTTTATAAGTCATAGTAAACCTCAAAGTTTTGGGCTACAGTTGCCATCAAATTCCTAATATCGCGGACAGGACGCGCTTCCTTAGCTTAACGCGACTTCACCAAAACATTATCATTTATCGTTGAAAAATCGAGTGTCTTTTTCTTATGTATTTTAGTAAAATTTTACCTATCTTATCTTATATTTATATTTTAAAAATATCGAGTGTTTTTAGATATGCATAGATTTATGTAAATTAAAGTTAAGCTTAAGCATATTTATTTTATTTTTTTAGTAAATATTAATATTATCATTTATCCTTATTGAAGACAGTCATGGCGCAGATTGCCCCACTCGGGTAAAAGAAATATTTAATATTTTTATTTACTTCGCTCCGGCAACGTGGCAAAGCGCGGCGTTGAGCTCCACCACTCGACACACAATGCCTCTAGAATTCGGCGTAAAGTAGTGATTGAAAATGTTTTTTTGACAAAATTATTATATTAATTTACATTTCTATGGTATAGAGTCATCTAAAATCGCTCTCCCAACAAATAAATTAGTTCGATTCAATTTAATGATAAAATAAATTTATGATAGCAAATGTTTTAGTTAGTTCATTAAACACGCGTGTCAAACGAGATATATAAGGTAAACTAAATGATCGTGCATAAATTAATCATGCGTAATGATTTGGAATATTTCAATGATAATATATTTTTTTTTCAACTGTTGTAAGGGTAGGCAGAGGGAACCTAGTGTTAAGTTTACTTCATTCCCCACATTCCACTGAACTTTTTAGGCATTACTGGAACACTGAGTTCGGCATCTCAACAATATTTGAAAAATAGGAAGTAAGTAAGTAGGGACTTACGTATTTATTTGTCACTAGGTTCCTTAGATCTCCTCTGCGAGATATACTTGAAAAGCGTGAATATCAATAAAACGTATTATATATACATATAAATTATATAAATAATAATTATAATTAACTTTTTGCCGTCTGTCCTAAGGACGCACCCGAATTCAGTCAAATATGTTTGGTATTGGTCATTTGTGTTGACAAATATTTGATATTCTGTTTATTTAGGACTCCACTACATTTTAGGATAGTAAAGTTATGTTGGCCCGAGGAAATTGTACCTGATATTTCATAAGAAAATTTCTATTTAGTGAAAAATTGGTCTTTTTTAACCTTTAAGTATGGACGTCGGGTCTGACAGACCAGACAGTTCTACGAATTCTACAAATCGGCCACTTCTCGGTGACCTCCGCCACTGAGTCTCTCAGTACCTTTCGTATTAATGACAAAATGAATGTAGATAGCCGTGGTTGTGTCTCTGGGTTCAAAACATGTGAGTATTTAACTTTCTAAACGGGGCCTGGGTCTGTCAGACCCGACGTCCATGTTTCCCATACATGAATGATTTCAAAACGCCATATATTTTTATAATATTACAAAATATACTTTAATATTTTAATTGTATTATTTGTATTCAAATGTTTTTATTGTTTTATATCATATATTATTTGGCATTGTTTGTTATATATTTTAGTAATATAAATATTATTTACCTAAAAAAGATTCAATTTTTTTAGTTTTTATGATAAAATGGAAAAAAGTGATCGACCTAGCACGTCAGGGACAAAAATATCGGTACTTTATAATCAACATCAAACAAAAGAATTGGACGACGACATTTTATAAAAAAATAGCACTTTATCAAATAGAAAGACGCGTTTCGTATACTAAACTACTCTAAGAATTGAGAATGACTTTGACTCGCGTTTCGCGATCTGATCTATCATTTTTTGAACATGAAGCTAAAAAAATAGTTTTGGGATCTTGAAAAACATGTACACTTTGCCCCCAAAAGATATATAGAAACACAACAATATGTATACATACTTATGTTGACTGCAATCGTCCTGTTTGCCTACAATGTTGAAAGCCATTGTGTATCGATGTTCAATAATACCCTAACTTGAGGTGTTGTCAAAATTTTTATTTTATAACATAAGATGTAATTTCTTTATTTTTTTTAATTGTTAGACTTTATATTTTGTTAAAAAAATATTTATTTTATTATCTGTCTTTTTTTTATAGTATTATTTTCTTAAGAGTCACCCCAGTGGCCAAAGACTGAAATTGTGACTTTAAGTTACTTAAATCGTTGTGATCCGTAAACTTTAATAAAAAGCGATTTTATTTATATTGATTTTGTTTGATTTGAGGCTATTCATGTAAACTAAAACATAAAATTGTTTTCTTCCTTTAAAAAACAGTCGGAATATGACAAATAAATACACTGGTCTGACAGACCCGACGTCCATATGTATGTTATAAAATAGTCACGTCCATAGTTAAAGGTTAAATTGTGTAAGTATATTTTTTTAACTTCACGCTGTATCTCGTCTATATAAGGGTAGGCAAAGCAAATCTGAGAACCTAGTGTTAGGATTCACTATTTCTATTAAGATACTTCCGTTCCCCAATGTCCGCCGAATTTTGCGCTTTATCATTAAAATATATTTCAATCCAATAGAGTGCTTAGAATGTGTCACGCACAACTCTTATTTATTTACATTTGACCACGCGGGCGAAGCCGTAGGTAAAAGCTAGTACCTGACATACATATATACCATATTGAAATAGAAAATACCATAATATCTATATATAGTGTCTCTTAGGGTCGAGCTAACTACTGTGAGCTCTCTCACATTTAACTTCGTACTGCTAACTTACTCTACCATATAGTGTTCGCATTTTGTTGAACACTAAAACTTTGACCTGAACGCGAAGAAAGGACTTCAAATTTGCAATGAAATTTTTATGTTTTTTTTTTTAATTTGAAATTTTCAATTTTATACATATTTTTTGGAAAAACGTATTCAGTTGACACTTTGTCAATTTACTGTGTCTTTTAAAATATTTTTTATTTACGTAATTATTCATTTTCTACATACCCCCAGGTGGAAACTGCATATTGAGAAGCAGAACTCGACGGAACATTTTATTTATTAGAGCAATTTTAGTACCTATATAAAGTATAATTAATTCTAGTATAGGTTTTCCAGATTGCAAAATAGACAGAGGTACCTTTGTGTTAAGAAACTCCGTTCACCGTTTTCCGCAGAATTTTTGAGCAACGAACGTTGAGTGTTCGTTCCCTCGAGTTTAAGCGTTCGTCAGCGTCATATTAATATCGTTAACTTACAAATATTACACCAAAAACCCTTACATATTCTATAAAAAGACCACCTACTAAGACTAAACCATTATCCTCACTATATATTACACCATATATCTATTCCCAAGTTAATATTTTGCAAAAATAATAAATCACGAAGCAGTTTGCTCTGCCCACGAGACAGTACTTCCTTTTGGTAATCGTTCTTGATATTATCCGGAAACCTTTTATTGCCCTATAACTTAATGAGGGTCCCACAATAATTCAGTAGTAGGTATATAAATGTCTCACATACCATTTGGTTCTATGGAATATGTTTAATAGGAAGTTGGACATTGGGTTAGTAATAAAATTGTGGTTATAATAACATATTTTGTATGTATTTGATAGGTAAATTTTGCTTTTACGTTTTTGGTTCGTTAGTAAGTTTTATTTGTTAGGTACATTATTGTTAAATTTATTAGGTACTAGCGGCCCGCTCGCGGTTACACCCGCGTGAACTATGTTATTATTAATTTCTGTATCCATGACTACGTCCTAGTGACGTCTATGCAAAATTTGAGATTCCTAGCACTTGTAGTTTCTGAGATTTCGTGATGAGTGAGTGACCTTTCGATTTTATATATATAGATATATTTAAAATGTAAAAATTCTGAAAAATGAAATAAAATTATCATATTGTAAACTCAACGCCGCACTGCCGTGTTACCAGAGGGAAGGAATAATAAATATTTGATATTTCATTTCCTCGAGCGGGAATCGAACACGCAACGTTTGTCATCCTGCGCCACCACTGGCCCTATCAAAGACTGGCCACATCGTTTAATAATAGTTACCGTTATCTTAGTGCTATGCCACTGCCTGACTGTACGATATTTGTAGGATAATAGAACTTTACCTACCGCGCTATATAAAATAAAAAATGTAATAAAAGAAAATAGTGATTTTTTTATGCCTAGGAAAGTAAATCAAAACAGTCCTCTAAATCAAAGGCATCGTAACCGATATTGCGTTGCATTTTCTTAGCTAATATATATTTTAAACGACTTTCTCCAGGCGTCTGCGGGTTAAGTATAAATTGTGTTCACTCCTCATAGTCTCCTCTAAAGCGTTACTATACACTGTTGTGGAGGAAAAATTGCCTTTTACTGTTATGTGCACTAAAAATAATGAATTTTATAATGTTTTTGTAATACGAAAGAAAAATAATTATTTTCTTCAAAGTGAAAATTGAGTAGTAACTTGGTAAGTAAGGCATGGTGAGGCGTAGTATCCAAAAATGCACGAGGACCCGTCGGTGGCCATGTATGATGAGGTGGATGACAGTGGATGAGGTGAAAGAGGTACGACCTTAGCGTTTCGCGCTCTCTCTCTCTCCCTCTCATTCTCTCTAGCTACCCTGCTAGGGATAAAGCGTGTAGCTACCAAAAAGAAATAAAGAGAATCTAGAACAATTGACTCCATGCTCAAGTTTCTATTGAAATATTTCATGAATGGTACTTGTATAGGTGCGCTGACAGCTAGCGAATAATAGCTAGGAATTTCATAAAACCTGTATATTTACGAAAACGAAAACAACTAAAAATACCTCAAACAAGATTTAAACCCGAAACTTCTGACTTATAATAGTTTTATTGTACTTTCCATTTGAACAAAAGCTAATTTAAACATACTAAAAGTTATAAATTAACTACAATTATCGATACAATTCAATTGTTACTTTGACAGAATAATAAAAAGGCGCGTAAATTATAACCATTAAAACGATGCAATCAACGAACACTTTTCTATTAACGAATGGTTGGAAAAACTATTATAATATTTTATTGACACGGCTAAAGCTGTTAACGTTTAAAGCATTAGCTTTATAAATTCTGTAATGGTTTTCTGGTACTAATGTTTTTGTATGGTTATAAATGATTTTTTTTTTTGGTGTTGAAGGAAGAAAAGTATGGAGGCATGCGTGGCGTGTTAACAGTCTGTGACAGTAAATGAGTTCTAGGTTATTCTAAAATTTATCGTATTTTTTTGAGATCCGTACACGTTACTGTAAAGATATTATCAAATTATACAAAATTATTTCTGTTCTATAGCTTTCTAGTATTAATCTCCAAATTATCAAAAACATCACTTGTTATGCCAAATTCTATGAAAACGACTTCAGCTCTAATTTCATAAGTTCCATACAGTATGTAAGGTCACGCCTGTTTGGTTCGATCCGAGAAATCTATGCATGCTTCACGACGATACTAGATGGTTGAGTGGCAGTTAGAAATTTGGGATAGATCTACAATATATACTTAATTACTTTAAACTTTCCGTTTAAAATTTCTGTAATTAACTTCGTCGCGCAATTAGGCAGAGTTTATAAATGCGTTGGTTATAGGTTCTATTTTCGCTAGAATAATTAAACGATTTTTATAATTATTATTTTCTCCGCATTAGCAAGACAAAGAGCACCGAATTTTAAATTTTTCGAATGAGAATCGAATCCACAACCTGTCGCGTTTACATTCACAGTGTATATGTACTGGTATAGTTTAAAATAAACCACTAAAACACAAACAATTATTACAAAACATTTTAGTATTGCAAATTTCTGTTTATCAATTATCGGAAGAGCCTCGAGTGATATCGAAAATAATTCTGTTACACAGAGCGTTCTATTAATGTTAATTCACTTTAATTATTTAGTCATTGACGTATCTCATATGTAAATAGTATTGCCGCCAGCGATGGAGGTTAACCTGTGAATTGTTCTACAATTATGGTTTGAAATTTAGTAATAGTAAACTACTCGTTTTAGCATAACGCTGTATTTTAGGTAGACAGAGGGAACCTAGGAACCTAGCGTTAGGACACTGTTTACCACTTTTCGAATTCTGGAGATATTGCTTTTTAAATTTAGTGCCTCGTCGTCGTTACCATAGCCAAGAAATGAAAATATTTACATAGATTTTATTTCTTCGAGTGGGAATCGATACCACAACATATTGTGGTAACAGTCGCACGCTCAAGCCCCTGGGCCACAAGTGGCCTTGATTTAAGCAAATATAAAGAATTTGAGTTAATGAGACAAAAAGTGTATCGGAGGAAACGGAGTGTTACGACACTAGATTACCCAGCTATGCGTAGATAAGGTACTTCGGTCGATCTGGCCTTAGGTAATAAGTCCCAGGCTCTGCTCCGAGCTCTTCTCCTTTTAATGTAATGATGATGGATTTCTTCCATTCTTTTCAAACACAATATACCTGATTATAAATATAAGCATACCTACTATATTACAAAATTATTAAAAGCGAATGTTATAATTAACATCAAAAAACTTCTATTACCGCAATTTCAAGTTGGCATAATTCAAAAAGTTAAACACTAAAAGGACAGGCTATTTTTAGTTTTAATTAATTTTTATATTAAAGTGCCTCACTCGCAGTTATCGAGCTTATAAAGTATCTTCTTTATGTTTCGCTTTAGTTTTTCAGTTGTAAAAGCTTAAAAGATATAGGAAAAGTATTTTTAAAGAAAGTTATTTTGAATTCAATGTAGCTAGTGTAAAATCGGATAAGAATATTCATATTTAAGAATATTCATACTATCGACCATAAATAAAATCTTTTTAAATATTCTGTGTAAACGCCTTACTGTAAACGCAATGATTGTGGATTCTATGCCGACTTGGCAAAATTAATTAATTCTATTTCTTTCCCACTAGTATGATTTTGTCCGCTGCATCCCGCATAAAGCGGGGTAAATAGAGGTAACCTAGTCTTAAGGTATTTATGTACCCCACTTTTTCTAGAGGCAATATCCAGAATTCGGATAGAAAGCAAAAAATGAAATGTTTACGTACTAAGTTCACTTTGCTATAATAAAAGCGTGAAGATGGAAAAATATTAAAACAATATTTTTTTTTAGGAAAAGTATCAAAATTAAGCCTCCAGGATTGTTTACAATTCAATAGAAACGAGGCTTTGAGTTCTAAATATATTTAATCTTTTATACGTTTTCTAAAAATATTTATCTATTCTTAATATGGAATAACACATTAGAATTATTAATATTATAAAACATATTCTATTAATATTTGTACTAAAAATAATATTTGGAGTTCATAAAGTTATCATATAATATCGTATATAATATATCAGAGATGAAAACGCAAGTAGAAAACTTTGTAACTTGTTTGTCACTTACAGACTCATGGTACGTTACTCGATGTCGAGATAAATACTTCTTGAACTTTTGCTTTTCTATATATTTTTGCTTGGATTCGTGAAAATTGTGCTAGTAAAAAGTATTTAACTTTTTTAGTTTCACTCTGTTATAGAGTGTTTATGTGACATACGCTATTTAATATTATTTAATATTTATTTTATATAAATGAAAAAAATAAAAGGCCCAAAAGGTAAAATGATAAAAAGGTAAAAGATAAAATTAAAGGTCCAAATTTTGTGGAAAATTGTCGAAATTTATTTAACACACAAGATTCACAAAGAAAGAATAATTTTACACTTACAGAAGGAAAAGAAAGAAATTTAAAAAAATACCAAAAGAAATAGATAAACGAAACTTACACGTAAAAGCAAGAAGTTAAGGCTTAAAATTTAATGCAAGCAAAGAGTGCAATAGACATACAAGTGAACGTCGCAAGCGCTTGTAACCGCCTCTTTACACGTAGCAATTCTACTAAGCAGCCTACATCATGCATAGCAATTGTCGCCCACCTTCGGTTGTAAGTCGGAGAGGGCAACCAAATCTTGCTATCCAACCAGAAAGAAGAGCAGCATCACAGGAATCAGCTGTGATGTCTTTGAGTGGGTATGCCTCAGGCCATCGTGTGAAATGATCGATGACTGTAAGGCAATATCTGAAATCAGACGAAATATATTTATGATTGAACCTTAATTGTATATCCATATCACAAGGGTTGCACAAAATCATATTCCCTCTTTCCAAAAAGAAAGAAAGAAAAAGTAAGTAAGAAAAACAGCTTTATCCAAACGGAAATCGAACCCATTCCCCTTTCTATATACCTATAAACATAATATATATAAAATATATAAACAACAATACCGGTTGTTATACTGAAATTATTAGAAGTGAAACAGTAAATTACGAAGGCAAACAAAATAAACTCAGCTATGTACATTGGGTGAATTAGCCGGACCAACAGGAAGGCGGCTCGTTTATGAGCAATAATGATCTTTACGAATCAATATTGTTCGTCAAACATCTAATTATAGGATAGCATTTTGAATTCGTTGAAGTTAATGAAGGCTACGTGGGCGCAGGGGCTTTCGCTATAATATAAAAATAAACAGACGAAACCGAGTGTCGTTGCTAGTAATATATAAAACTAATCTGTTACCGACCAAACTACTGGACTTAGCAAGTTACTGTTTTTCCGGAAGGCCTGGCTAATTAAGGTTTATTAGAAAATGAAGGGGTCACTGAAATTTCTCCAAATTCTTACAGGAACTGAATAATACAGGTATTTTTTCATTTGACGTCTAAAGATCCATACAAAAATTGCGGGTGGTGACAAGTACCAATATAAAACGTCAAAGTCTGAGCACTCATTAGATATTCTATTGCACATACGTGGAATGCTGTTCATACAACTTAAGCCGTCAAGGAAAACTTCAAAGGAACTGTTGAAGGAAATTCTTGTTACCATGAAATCGATAATTGGTATCTATTTTTAAATTTAACTTTAATAGGTAAAATTGTTAGTATTTATTTTTTATTCGTATTAATTTTCTGTTCTTGGAAGCTAAGTAGACAAAAAATTGGAGAGTTAAAAATGTTTCGATACTTAATTTTCTTTTTATATATTATCAAAAATAACCGATGTTTTTATTCTCAAAAGAACTATAAACGAAAATAAATCTTCATATTTTTTTGAATACAGTATATTATTTAAAACAATGTAGATCTTAGAGAGCACAAATTAATATAAACCACTAAATGCCAAACTCCATTACGTGAATGTCATCCATCCAGATAATATATTGAACTGCAAACACCAATTATATTAATAAATAAAATTAGTGGATTAGTGGCCACTGTGGCGCAGTGTGACTTTAAATACGATTGTTGTGGGTTCGATGCCCACTCAGAAAAATAATTCTTAATTATTTTCATTTCCATGTTCTAGTAAACACAGTCCAGTTGAATTTTACCATTCAACACGCGGTTTCTTGAAAATTGGGCGAATAATAGAGAACACATGCGGGAAAAAAAGTGTAAGTGCTAAAGAATTAAATTAATATTAATTTATTAATTAAAAAAAAACAGCTTAAGCATTTTTGCTTAGCATTTTCCTAGCGTCTACACACATTACGTGTTGAGTGGCGAAACTTAACGCCACGATTTGTCTAAGACAGTGGAGAAATGAAATTAAAAAGAAATAATTTAATCTATTATGATTATCATTTTCAATACATTTATTATAACAACTAACCTAACTAAAATACAACAAAATAATTCTAATACTATATGACGTTTCATTTAGGTCCGTCCACAAATTTTGAAATGACCCATCCAATTACAGAATAAGCAATAAAATCTTCTGGAATAGACTGAGTAACAGATGCGATAGCCTCGCGTCCCGGACCTTTCTGGATGCGAAATGAAAATCCGTATTTTCGCGTAATAGGCCTATGTAGAGCAGTGTGCTTTGGAAGTGGCAAAATTCAAATAATACCTCGATGGTTTTTTTTTAAATAAACAGAGGAATTTTCTTTAACTTTACGCTGTATTCCACATATAATAGGGGAGGCAAATGAAACTAAACGTTATGCACACTCCGTTCCCACTTTCAGCCGGATTCTGGAGGAAGTTAAGTAGTGGAACTCAACGCCGTGTTTTGATTCGTTACGCGAGCGTGTAATTAAAGAAAATTTCAAATTTCAAATTTCATTAGCTACCTCGAGTGGGAATTGAACCCACAATCTATCGCGTTTATCATAATTAGCTTCAAGTTTTATTAATCTTCTGCTTCTTTATCTTGTTCTTTAATAAAAATAAAATGACATTTGATACATTTTCCAAAGTCATATCTGTTCTACAAGCATACAGTAGACGGAAACATTCGACTATTGTCAGGTCTATTCGGGATTCAAATAATGAAGGGTAAAGAATGGATACCGGATCGAAAATGGGTTATTGTAGCGCTTAGACAATTTGCTCAAGTTTCACTTAGAAATGTTTATTGGATTAAAGATTGTTTTAGCCACAGAGAACTTAGTGTCCAAATTCTCTGTTTACCACTCTCCGTCTGAATTTTAATAATTTGGATTGTGTAATGGAAGTGAGTGCCATGTTTTGTGTTTTCTTTTTCTCACATACAAACTTTCACATTTTAGACTTCAAATAGTATATTCATGTTAAATAGTTCAGATGATAAGGTTGCTCCTAAGAGACGTCGTTTCTAAATTCGTCTAATATTAAAATAACCACGTTTCAATAGAATGCCGGACAGACAACGTAAGATATGCGACGGAGATCGCTGAAATTTGGCACGAATTCGTTGAGGAGTGTATTAGAGTGCTTTTCCTCAGTTCCTACGGGAAAATCATGATTTTGCCTTTATACCTTTGCCTTTATAAAAATAATTATTATTCTTCTTAACACATTTCCTGCAACTAGCTGAAAAGTCACAGAAGGATTATTATTTTCAACACAATGTGCAATAAAGGTGGTCGTGGCACAGGGGCTCAAATATGTGGCTGTAACGTGACGATTGTGGGTTTGATGACCAGGTGAATGAATTATTATTTATTAACATTTTCATTTTTTCACTCTGGCAAACAGCCCGGCGTTGAGTTTCGCCACTCAACTCGTAATGCTACTTAAATCGGCGGAAACTGGGGAACGAAGTGTAAACCGATCTTGTGCTAAAACAATAGATTCCTTTTGCCTACTCTGCTATTTGTGATATATAACGTGAGTTTGACAAAATAAAAATCAGATAAATAAATAAATTAGCTTCACGGTGTATCCCTCTGCCTACCTTGTGTGCTGACACAGCAAGATAGGCAGAGGGAACCTAGTGTTAAGACATTCTGGAGGCATTGCCTTGACACCAGAGCGAAGAAATGCAAATATAAACGTAAATAAATGTCTCACTTCCTCGAGTCGGAATCGAACGAACAATGGTCGCGTTGCAATCATATCCTTGTGCCGCTGCATCACGACTACCTCAAAAAAATGGTGTAAATCTTAAAGTTATTATTCATATTGTTAAAAGGAAATATAATAAACTACAATTATGAAAACGTCCAATAAATCTCAAAATCCAGACCATAAATATAAACTGCACGGCTCATTAAAACTGTAATTAAAGTTTGTCTCACTCGGGACTCGAATGCGGGGCCCTTGAGAATATTACGAAGATAGAAGTCCGTGCCAAATATAGATCTTTATTAACTCGACTGCTTTTACGTAGTTTAGTTTCAAGATGAAAGTTAGATATTCAGAAGAGACGACAAATGGCAATGAAAATAGAGTATTTTATTTTAAATGGCTTGTATTTTCATTTTTCTTTTCTAGTATCAGGTTTCTTTACAACTATCGCAATATAATTTATCATATAGTAGTAGTTAGAGAGGATTTAGTGTAAAGGCACTCCGTTTTCCACTTTTTGCTCGACATTGCTTATCAAGTGTCGCCACGCTATGCTTTCTTTGTCTTAACAAAGCAGGGGAATATTATTAATCTCAATAAAAGCTCTAGAGCTCTCCAAAGTGAATCTAATCTATAAATGTATATTGAAAGCTACACATTGTATCTCGCATATAGCAGAGCAGGTGGAAGGAATGTGAGGACCTAGTGTTCGGACACTTTGTTCCCATTAAGGCACCTCCATTTCCCTCTTACTAACTATTAATTACGATTATTCTTTAGTTATATAAAAAGTGAATATAATTTTGTATAGATATATCCAAAATGATATTAACTTTTTTAAACTACACAAACGATACGAAAATCAGTTTATTGCTTAAAATCTTTTCCACGTTATATTCCCAGAGCATTTCCTAGTGTCGATATTTAAAAAGCATGTTTCTCTTTCGCTGTCTACTGGCGAAGTATTAATCGGTACTAGCGTAGAATATATGACCGTTAGATTATACCGACCATTACTGCCTTTAATATTGTTGCACTATTAAAAAGTACTTTTATATTTTAGCTTTTATTGGAATTTCTTATTTCTTTTTATGAAATATTTACTAGCTAATAACTTGTATCTTAGCTCGCTCGCTTAGCTTGATAATGTTTAATTAATGACAATGGTTAATAAAAAGCAAAGGAAGAAGGGCCAGACGTGAATGATCCTAGGTAGAATGATTTGAGGCCAGTCGTGGGGCACAAGCGTGGGACTGTAAACGGCAGGTTGTGAGTTCGATTCCCACTCGAGTAATAAAATATTTAATATCGCTATTTTTTCGCTCTGGTGTCGAGGCCAAGCGCGACATTCCACTTGTCAACACGCAATGCCTCCAGAACTCGGTGGAAAATTCTGCTTTTAATTGACGCCATGTTATATTGAGTTTCATATAAGCCAATATCGACACATTTCTAATATTTTTTAATCAAAATATTTTGATAAAATTTGTTGTTTTTCATAATACCCATTACGGCAATATAATATGCCTATTACTTAATTTTAAAAACACACACACACTTCACAAACTTTTGAAGATGATTAGTTAAATAGATAGATAGAAATTAAATGTAACAAAAAAACTGTAAACTTATTGTTTCAGTACAATATACCTTTTTTAGTTTCACGCTATATCACGCACATAGCACGGTAGACAGAGGGAACCTGAGAACTTAGTATTAATACGTGCCCCACTTCCATTTCCCAATTATCGCCAAATTCTAAAGACATTGCGTGTTCAGTGGTACAACTCAACGCCGTGCTTAGCCTTTTTACTAGAACGAGAGAGAAAATATTAAATATATATTTACCTGGAGTGGGCATCGAATCGTTGAACATCAATGAGTACAGGAAATCCACGTCGAGTGCAGTCTTGTTGTCTTCTCTTCTACAACCGGCGCTGTTTATTGCTCCACGATGACTCCTAAAATTAATATAATATTCAAAACATCAAAATCCATGTGTAAAATAACATATACATATATCAAAAAAACAAAAACAACACTTTTATATAAAAAATTGGCAATTTTACGATTCTGCAAAGGTGAAATGCACTCGTAATTAAAGAACTAAACTGTTGCCAATCGTCCACTGGCACCGCGCCACGACTTCAAGGAGCAAACAATCAAATATATATGAAAACGCGATAACTCTTCATGATATTTCATTCTGGGAAATACTATTTTCTTACCGAATTGAAAACAAATTTCACGTAATATTTCAAAAAGTTAACTTCTAACAAACTTTAATAGTTGCAAAATATTATGAACGTTTTAACTAATGGGGGATTCTGTTTGTGTCTAACTTTGAAAGAGATATGTGTCGTAATTTCCAAAGGATTTTTTTTTTTCTCTAAGATAGTATTTTGCATATGGTAATTAGGATGTAGATCTCGATATAAATGGTCTTAACAGATAGACAGGCAGGCAACAAAATTATGCTATAAGGGTTCCGTTTTTACCTTTTCACGTACGGATTCCTAAAAAAGGTTAACCCAAAGGACAGCTCAGGTAAGTCAAGTTTACCTTAAATGACCTACTCTAATATATAAAATTTCGTAAGTCCCTCTTAATAATTATAGGTCTTAAATACCTTCTCAAAGAACGGCCTTCTCGGTAAGTAATTACGCAAATGACCCAAGGCTTAGATTTTAATTGTTGGTTAATAGGATTCCCCTCTATCTCAAGGATATATATATTATAAAGTACTCCTTAAAATTTCCGATATTATCTTTATTGAAGAAGTAATTTAGAATAAGCGATGAATTTGGTGAAGATATTTTGTTTTTGCTTATATATCTTCTAAATAATAATATAAATGTTATTTTTTTCAGCTGGTGCCTGCGTGACACTCTTGAGTAGTACAAAAATATCGTCTAATCGTCTGTTGTGTTACATTTTAATAAGTTAAATTGTAGTACACTGTACCCCACACAGCAGGGTAGGCAGAGGGAACCTGAAAATTTAGTGTCAACATACTTTGTTCTCATTAAGAAATGACCGTCCGCCCGGAAAGTAGGTTTCCGCCGAATTCCCAAGGCATTGCGTCTTGATTAGCGGAACACAACGCCGCACTATAACTCGTTACCAGAGCGAGGAAATAAAAATATTAAATTTTCGATAATGATATTTAATTTGCTCGACTGGCAATCGAATCCCCAACCTCGAGTTGCAGTCGTGCTTATGTCCCTGCGCTACTACTTACATCTAGAGTTATATAACATTTATATTAAATTTCATAATTTTTATATGAATCATATACACTTTATATGAGAAACAGCATTTCAAACCAAGGGGTGGTTAATCTAATCTATTTTTACATGGTATTAAGATTTGTATTCAACAATACCATTATTCCTTTGGAGGCGTCTGTATTTTTATAAGCTGATTATCTAATAAGCCGATTAAATGCCTTACAATGAATACTTTCAATAAATATTCTCCTTTAGAACATTTGTTTAACAGATTTAGAACTTTATTATAATAATTGTAGGGTTCATTATGTGATTTGATGCGTAGTAACTATTCAGTTACATACATTATTATATTTTTGTCACATAGCTATTTGTACCAAATCAGTGTTATTTTTCTATTTTATTTTCTTTCTTCCTAATAAAATACGAGAATTTATAGTAAAAAAGTAGTAATGAGTCACTGTTTTCGTTCTTTAAGTAGAATTTAATTCGCGGCTATTTAGCTTAGTCGGTTTATGATATGTTTTGAGATTCATGCAAACTCTCTATTTTTTAAATTTGATTTTAATACCCACACGGGAAAAATAAATCATATTTGTTTTCCAGCTTTTAATATTTATTATAAAGCAAAAATTCGGCGTTGTGCTCCACCACTCACCAAGCGATCTCTCGTAAGAACGAAGAGGTTAAGCTGATATTCAGGAAAACTGTTACATTTTAAACAGTGTAACTGAATCTATTTAAAAAACCCATTAAACACCTGTAACTACATATGTATGAAGCCTTATTTGCTATATACTTGTAATTAGTAATATGGCATTTATTACATTAAAATACAGGTCAAAATGGAACAAAAGTCAAAATTCCCATACAAAATGGCTATGAAAGCAAGTGTAGTATAAATGATTAATGTCCTTTCCGCATTTTAACTTCACAATAATGTATGTATGTACGTACTGACGTCGCGGATATTACATATATCATTCATAAAATTTATATTTAATGAAAAGACTTTTTGGTCTTTTGTGTGGGCAATGTGGAAATCTGTATTTGGATGACGCTTCAGGGTTGACGCGTTTGGGACAGTAGATTCGATAATACTCTGTTTTAAAATTAATAGACAGTGTGACTAATGACTGGTACTGTAGGTCATAATAAAGATATTACTATGATGTAATATTTGATATAATAAAATATAGTCTTCCTCACTAAACAGACTATCTCATACAAAGTTATTTTTATAATTCGAATCAATAGTTTCTGTGGTCAGAGAATGCATCTAAAAAATATTATTGTCTCGATTCTTTCAAATACTTTTATACCCAACCAAACATGGATTGTGTTGTCGTTTAAACTAATAAAATTGCTCTATTCATTTCCCTGATTTCATAAACAAATCGTGGCGTTAAGTTCCGTCACTCAATACACCATGTCTCCAAAAATACAAAGAAAAATGAAAACTAACTAAATAATAGATTCCTTCTACCGATCATGCAAGAAAATAAAACTACATATTAATTTTAAACAACAAACAGAAACATCTCTTAAGATTCAAACTCATTATCATCCATTCTGTAATAGCATTACCAAATCCATCTAATCAAATAGGTATTAAAACATTTTAGAAGTGCGTCTCAATTACTGAAGCTACAGTACCTAATTGGGTCGGGTGTGCCCTATATTTATCACCATCAAGTATGAACTGGTACGAACGTCCTAGTATTATGCGACGGCACGCGCCGGCTGAACCCTGTAATGAATGCTTACGCAGGGCCGTGGGCTTGCAAAAATGTAACTTTTGAGCTTATTTTGAATGTGGATGTTTATTTTTTGATTCTATTGTGTTTTTTTGTTGTTTTTTTATTTTGTTTAGGGTGGGTTAGGGTGGTAGAGGAGGAGAAGGAGATATTTAGTGAGAAGACACTTTGTTGTCTTTGTTATAAGAGTTATAGGCGTTTAAAAATAGATGAGTTTAAATTAAATATAAGTAAAATATTATCTATATATGTAATATTTTATTATATCAACTTGCAAAGAGGCAAAGCGCGGCGTTAAGTTACGCCAGTCAACACGCAATGCTTTGAGAATTCGGCGAATTTTTTCTTTGTGCAACGTGTGTTAATGAGAACAAAATATCTTAAGGGTATCAGGTTTCCTTTTGCGTGTGCTTTTTGCGGGATACAGCGTGAAGGTAAAAAATACGGTAGAAAACATATTTTTTACTTAATTAAATTATAACAATTATACTAGAACAGTCACCTAACACATAACACAAAGAACTCCGCTAGTAATAAAAGATAATTTTCAAAAATTGAAACCACCACAGAGCTGGCAAAAGCAAATTGACAGTCCCCATACCTCGAAACGGCCATTTTTATTATGACTCGAACACCGTTTAATTTTCCTCGGCCACAGTGTTTCAACGGTTTATTTTTCTCTTACTTTTTGGTAACAGCGCACACCGGCGCCGGTACGAGTCAATTTTTATTAGTCGCTGTGGAATATTTGTGGGTATGAATGTAAATGAACTTAAATTATATAAGTATAATGGTTTAGGTGTGTTTTAATTGTAGTATGTATTTTTGATTATTGTAATAATAGTTTAATTCTAAAATAATTATTTTATGTGTAGTTTTATATTTTTATTTCATATTTAAAAATATTACTGGAAAGTACTAGTTACTAATGAAAAAACGACTCCAAAGCGACAGGTGAGTTCGATTCCCACTCGAAGAAATTAAATATTTAATATTTTCATTCTCTGCTGGTAAAATGGTATAGTATCGAAGCGTTAAGTTTTTTCGGAGAACGAATATCTTAATGTGAACAGAGTGACTTAACATTAGGTTCCCAGATTCCCTCTACCTACCCTGCAATGCAGGATACATCGTAAAGTTAAAAAAAACGAACTTAAAATATACTTTATAAAATTTCTTTATTACAGAACACTCAACCCAAAAAACATTTACTTTGAAACATCCAAGATCTTGACACGTAGAAGCAAACAATTTGGCATGAAGCAAAGCCTAGAATTGGCTAAACTTATTTGTCTCAATTCCCGACCGAAATTCTATTCGACAAGATATTGGCAAATAGTCAGATCGTGTCCGTATCTTGTTGGAAATTAAAAAGAAACGGAAGGAACCCAGTATTAATTTTAAGTGGACTTTTAATATTTGATGGGAGTCGTTGAATTCCTTCCAAGTAGGGTTTTACGATGGGATTGTAATTTTTTTATTGACTGTGATTCGTTTTTTGCTGTATTTTATTTTATTTTTACATCTTTATTAATATTATGAAGTTACGATTTAGTTTTGTTGGAGACGGTAAACTCAGGAGCTACTGGATCGTATTGATTTTTCTTGTATTTCATAACATAATTATCAAGGGAGGCTTGGGCTATATAATAGCACGTTCATTATTTTGATGTACCCAACTGTTATGGCCAGAATTACTTTGGACACTTGAAGTCACTTTCAATTATATAAAAATATTTCATATTTACATACACAAACCCAATTAATCCAAAATCCAACAATAATAATAATAGAAAACGTATCGATTGTATTGAAAATTGATACTGAAGCCCTCACCCAAATTGACGAGATAATCCCACGTCACGACACCTATACGACCTCGGTTCACACGGCAATGACGTACGAGTGTCGAGTATATAGCCATTTATGAGGATTAGGCTAATTCGTGACATAATTTCGGCTGTGCCAGATGGCTGAATGGTTTCATATTGAACTATATAATACGCCTGAGTTTCCTCATAAAAATATTTATTTCACAAAAAATTACTTCATTGTGGTTTTCTTTTTCACTATGTTTTGGCTTGTTGACTTATAAGTTCAAATTCTTTTGATGGGGAAACTATGACGTTGGATATTTTATCTCGCTATATATATATCTATATATATGCGCTATATATATATATATGCGATCCATAAATATGTGTAAATTAGAAAATAGATTTGTGTTTATTAGTAAGTAACTTGATGTCAATAAAAAATGAGCTATATAGCCGTGTGACTGGAAACGCGACGTTATTTTCACTTACACACTCATAATTTCTTTATTTTCACGCTGTATCTTGCATATAGCAAGATAGACAGTGTCAGGACACTCTGTTTCTCTATATAATCATTCCTCGGGAGAAAATCGAACTCACAACCTTTATATTTACATTCAGAAGCTGCACCACTCAGCCACGACACCCTCAATTTTTAAATATAAAATAACAAAAACAGTATTAATAATAACAAAAAAATACATAAAAAAGTTATACTAAAGCCATCCCACTCACGTAATAGTGAAAATTGGATCGTCGAATACAAAATACAAGATTGTTTTTTAAATATTTAACGGGATTTAACAAGTATTCAGGATAAAGGGTTAGGAGAAAAGGGAAAATTTTAAAACATCCCTTTACGATCTAAGACGGAGCTCCATTTGATGTTCAACCCTTAGATAGGCCAAACTGTGAGTTGTAAAACATTTTATTTCTATTTCTTCTATTGATTACTTGAGTAGCTAGCAATTTTTAAAAAGAAAATATTTTAAAGCTTCACGCTTTATCCCGTTTATAGCAGGTTAGATAGAAAGAATCTGGGATCATAGTGTAAGACACTCCATTATTAGTGTAATAGTTGTGGGTTCAATCACTACAAAGAGAGATGATTACTTTTAAGTTGTTTTTATTTAGCCACTCAAAAGACATAGTACGGCGTTGAGCTCCACCATTCTACATAATATATGTCAAATTTCAGTAAGGTTCAGCCTTAAATTATATGATTATTTCTTGTTCATACAAAAACTACTCTCACATTTTTAAATAGAAACAAGAAAGCCAGGGTCAAAGCGAAATGAGCAAACATTTGACTTAAAAATCCACATCACGTATAATAATTAGTTAATAAGTGTGTAGTTTATCGGGGAACTCAGAGCCAATCTACGGGCCTGGTCACGAGGGCCGCTATAGGCCTTAAGTGGGGAAATATTGTAAATATATTAAACTGGGGTTTTTTAACCGACTTCGAATAAAGGATGTTATCGGATTGACATGTAGAATATGTATGTGATATTACTGTCATTAATATTTAGGTATGATGATCTATTTACGCTTCCTACCACGTCCACAAATTTTTCGGAAACTAAATTATAGCGAGAATATTATTCTTTATATAAATGAAGTACCTATATAATATTTTCCAACTGATTAAATATTTCAAGTTTCATCAGTAGTCATTCCTGATTTTATTAAAATCATATATAGCAGAAAGCTTACTAAAAAAAACAAAAACCGACCGGATAGGCAGAGGGAAACCTGGTTTTAAGGACACTCTGTTCCAATTAATACACAGTTTTTCATAACTGATTTTCATTTATAACGGAATCCAAACTAAAACGCTATTTCTTATAGCTTGTTCGTTTTTAAGGTTTAATAAATTATTCGTTACATTTACATATCAAGAATTACTTTCTGTTGAGTACAATATAAATCGTGTTTCGTTACCTTCTCACTTCTTAGTAATTAAGTTGCGAGTTATGGTCGCTAGTTAACTGAAATGCAAGAAAAAATATTTGAACTTGATTGAAGTTAATCAGAAAAGCTTATTAGCCCGTCCAAGTGAAAACAACAACAAAACAATAGTTTTAGCTTAATGTTGTATGCGGCTAACACTAGGTAGGCAGAGGGAACCTGGGAACCTAGTGTTAAAACACCTCCCCACTAAGATAGTTCTGTTCCCCTTTCTGGAGATTTGATGAGTTAAGTGGAGGAACTCAACGCCGTCGTCGCGATGAAAGAGAGCAGAATGAAATATTTAATATTTAAATGTTTAAATATTAAATATTTTATTTACCCAAGTGAGAATCAAACCCATTATCATCATGTTTGCGGACACAAGCTTGTGCCTTTTCCCGTCGTTTCAAAAGGACCGAAGCACTTGCTTCTACTATAATCGATATAACGTCAATAATATATACCTAATGGTTGTTGGCAGTCAGAATTCTACATTATTCAAATAAGTGTTCTAACCACTATCCGTATATTAGATTTATATTGAGATTCATGAGGTCAGATAATACATAGTTCTTCATACAAATAAATTATTTCTATCACCCAATTTAAATAGTGTGAATCTATTTATTGAAAATTGTTATGATAAAAAAATGATTTTAAAATAATATATTATAGCTAAACAGATATTTATTACATTTTATATTTGAACAATTAATAGAAAGTGTTTTAATTATTTTACACTGTTATGGTGGAGTATTGATAAAATAAGATAGGTGGAGAGATTCTAGTGTCAAAACACTCCTATTCCCACTTTCTATCCAAATTTGAGATTTTACGTGCTCAGTGGTAGAGTTTAGCGCCGTTAAGCCACCTCATCCGATATTTGAATTACGATACAAAGCTTCCATTGCAATAAGCGCAATATGTTGGCGTCTTTATTGAAAATGGCAGTTGAATGGAGTGCTTTAGGTGTCTTATCTTCAATATCCTATATCTTATAAAACAAAGTCGCTTTTTGTGTCTGTCTGAACTTTCTAACTCTTCTTCTCCTAAACCACCCAACGGATTTTGATGCGGTTTTCACCATTAGGTCGAGTATTTTTCAGGGAAGGTTTATATATAGTTTATTATTTGTACATTCTTATGTAAATTACCATAAATACGATAAATGTGTATAAAGTCCTACCCGTTGAGACACTTTCGCGCATGCGCTGCTTTAATGGTAAGTACTACATGAAAATAATGTACTGGAGTATTGTTCCTCTTAATAAGATCTACAAAAAAGTTCGCCAGAGCATATTCATAACTTTTAAGGATAACGTGTAGTGATCATATTTCTGTCTAAAAATAGTAATTTCAATATATTTTTTATTGTGAGGGATATTTTTCCATAATGGTATTAATCCTTATCCTTTAAAATACTTTATTAATTTTCTACGTTAAACGAAGATAAAATTTGCTTTTTATACTATTTCGAAATTGCGAATAGTTTTAGAGAAAAACGAATTTAATTGTTGACACATCACGGTCACGGTCAAGTTTTACTTATCTCTTACTCTCAGCATATAAATAAGTACATTAGTTACGTTGGCCATTTAATGTAGATCAAAACTGTTTTTACTGTTTTTCATTAATAAGTACTTTAGAGGTTGTTACAATATCAAAACATCCTTGCTGCGAAACGCGCCCCGCGACGTTTTGCTTATACAAGCGCGTCATGAGCAGTCATCGGTGGTTCAGTGGTAGAATGCTCGCCTGATACGCGGGCGGCCCGGGTTCGATTCCCGGCCGATGCATTCTATTTAATTTTCCTCACAGGAAGCCACGTAGTGCCTACCCAACCGGTGTCGCTGTTTTAACAGCATTAACCACAAGCTCAAAAAAAACCCGCCTGCCTCTATAGCGAAGATTTAGATTTGTTATTTATTTGTGTTTATTTTAAAACAATTTTAAAATCCTTATTAGAAATACGAAATGCGGGTTGCATTAGGGTTTAATTAATTTTCACATTATCTTAAGTGCTTTGCAAACATACATTATATGAATAATTCAGTAGTTAAGGCGGGCGAAGCCGCGAGCAGGTCGCTAGTATTATATAAGATAAAGATTCATTTTCACTACATTATTATATTTATTGGTATTATAGCGGTTGAGATGTGATACCACTATTTAATATGATCTTATTTATTTTACACTAAATGAGTAAAATTAAAAATCCAAATTTTGTGGAGAAATTGTCCAAATTTATTTAACTCACAGATACGTGAAGAGAAAATAATCACAGAAGGAAATAAAGAAATTTAAATAAATACCAATAGAAAATACAAGCTAAACTAGCACGTAATAGCAAGAAATTAAGGTTGAGAATTGGATGCAAGCTAAGAGAGCAATGGATACACAAGTGAATGTCGCAAGCGATTCTAGCCGACTCTTTAAACGTGGCGATGCTAGCTAGCAGCCTACGACACGCATAGCAAAAAAACTCGGAACAGGTTTGAATTGTTCCAATGCGCTGCGTGCGGATGATTCTAGTAAATGTAATAATATTAATTTTGAATAAGTAATGTTCCCTACAGTATTATTATTAAGGCGTAAGCGTGCGACTATTAACGCAACGGTAGTGAGTTCGATACCCACTTGGGGGATTTATTTTTTATTTGTAAATAATGTAATTTGTCATATATAATGTTTTTAAAATAGGCAGATTTTTTTCAAGAAAGATAAAAAAATAACAATATGCTTTTTCCTATATCTTATGAAACAAAGTCGCTTTTCGTGTCTGTCTGTTGTTTCTAACTCTTCTTCTTCTAAACCACCCAACGGATTTTGATGCCGTCTTCACCATTAAGTCGGGTGTTTTTCGTAGAAGGTTTATATATAGTTTATTATTTGTACATTCTTATGTAAATTTACATAAATACGATAAATGTGTATAAAGTCCTACCCGTTGAGACACTTTCGCGCATGCGCCGCTTTAATGGTAAGTACTACATGAAAAAAATGTACTGGAGTATTGTTCCTCTTAATAAGATCTACAAAAAAGTCCGCGAGAGCATATTTTTAACTTTTAAGGATAACGTGTAGTGATCATATTTCTGTCTAAAAATAGTAATTTCAATATATTTTTTATTGTGAGGGATATTTTTCCATAATGGTATTAATCCTTATCCTTTAAAATACTTTATTAATTTTCTACGTTAAACGAAGATAAAATTTGCTTTTTATACTATTTCGAAATTGCGAATAGTTTTAGAGAAAAACGAATTTAATTGTTGACACATCACGGTCACGGTCAAGTTTTACTTATCTCTTACTCTCAGCATATAAATAAGTACATTAGTTACGTTGGCCATTTAATGTAGATCAAAACTGTTTTTACTGTTTTTCATTAATAAGTACTTTAGAGGTTGTTACAATATCAAAACATCCTTGCTGCGAAACGCGCCCCGCGACGTTTTGCTTATACAAGCGCGTCATGAGCAGTCATCGGTGGTTCAGTGGTAGAATGCTCGCCTGCCACGCGGTACCCCGGGTTCGATTCCCAGCCAATGCATTCTATTTAATTTTCCTTACAGGCAGCCACGTAGTGCTTGCTTTTCATCAGGGACAGAATACCCTGTTCAGCATTAACCACAAGCTCGAAAAAAAAACCCGCCCGCTATAGAGGAATAGCAACGAGGATAATTGGAGTTGAATGTATTATTTCAGCGCGATATATTTGGTTTCATATTTTTTGTAGTAGTTATTAGTAGGAAGACTTTTATTTATAATTTCTTCCGTTTAAAAATAGACATTTAACTATCTAAAAATAGTCATTTAAATATATTTTAATAAGTACTTGAAAAGATTAGTAGCACAGATTTAAAATTACGGTACCTACTAAAAAATCCTTGCCGAGTAAAACAATTGGAAAATCCTTATTGGAACTACGAAAATGCGGGTTGCATTAGGGTTTAATTAATTTTCACATTATCTTAAGTGCTTTGCAAACATACATTATATAAATAATCCAGTAGTAAAAGTGGGCGAAGCCGCAAGGGGGTCGCTAGTTTTAAATAAAACTAATAATCTAAAACTAGTAATCTTATTTTAAAATTTTTAATCTATGTACATTAAATATAAACTAAAACAGATCTTTGTTTTAATAGAATTATCTAGTATCTACTGCAGCTTTAGATTTCCCTAGAGTGAGGTTATTCAAGCGATAGTATTAAAATAAAAAATAAGAAGAGAACAAGTATAATTTTTACTATCTTTCCCTTAAAATCTACATGTGTATTTATGATATAAACACCACTCAATACTTAGAATGTGTCTATTTATTATCCTGAACTTTATATATGTACCTATAAAAAATATAAATATAGATTTTTTTTTAAAATACAATAAAATATTCAAAATATCAATAATAAGTGTTAAATTATACAAACTAATACAAATCGTAGATTGTGGCCGCCAAAAGCCCGATCAAAGGGGTAGTTTTGGAAATAGTTGGCTTTGGTTTAGAACTGGATGAGAGGAATTTGGGAAGGCGCTGTAAGTGATAAGTGAGTGCTAAACTATCATATAATCAAATTAAGAGCAATTAATTATTTTTTTTGGCCTCAAGTTGTATTTCGCACATAGCAAGGAGGCAAAAGGAACCTGGGAGGATCCCTCTGTTCCTCTTCTTCGGTTTAATAAAGGTATAATTGTGTAGGTATAGGTAATTTATACTGTATTTAAAAAAAATCTTGACAAAACCGCGCTTTCTCTTGTTACCAGGCTGAGGATAAAAAACAATTTATTTCCTCAAATGGGAATTGAACCCAAAACCATTGCATGGCCTCTATTCTGATACAATTATAATAGCGACGCAAAAAGCTATTCGTCTGTAACTTGACATGGGCTTGCCGCTGTCCCAACTTTATTTGGAATTCGGTGCAATGGTTAAGTGTTGTTTGATTTATAACACAGTTGCTTTCGATATTTTATTGCTTGACGATTATTATTCAAAGTTTTTAATATAAAATCAAATATATTTTATTACTCTTTTTGATTGAAAGTTAAATTGAAATATTTTTGGTATATTTTTCAAAAAAGGAAAGTGCGAAACGAAGTGTTTTAACACTAGGTTCCCTCTGATTATCCTGCTACATACGGCGTGAAGGTTTGCTGTATACATTTAAATATATTTTTGTTTTTATATTAGAGATATTTATGAAGCAAGAGTGAGTTTTTAAGAGGCAGGGGGAGACCTCAGTTGACCCTCGAGAACAGTATCGAAAGTCACGGAAAAAAACATTAAACTTAATGAACAACATTTGACTGCATAAAGGGTAACTGTTGGTTTGGCACTCACTGAGTTATTTTTATTTTTGTTAAGATACAGCACTCAACACATAATGTATTGTCACCTCGACTCACTCGACACCTATTGTGCCTCGACTCTCTCTCTAGTTCTCCCGGTGTAATGTGCTAAGCGTGATAAAATCACAGGCTCAGAATCAGAAAAAATCAGAGGTAAATCATATGGAGTTACAGGTAATTTAATAATAGCTTTTCTATTTCTCTATTCGCCACTTATGATTAATTTTTGTATATCAGGCGATATTCTACAAAATTCTGTAATTCACTGCAACCATAGTTTGCGATTGCGATTTAAAGACGAAACAAAAGAAAAATTCAAAGTAATTTTATTTTGTACACAAAATCAGTCCAAGCATTTTGCTGTCATGCTTGTGATCGACCTAAAAAGTTAAAGCTGAGGAAGAAAATTCTATTCTAAAATACATAGAGTCGAAATTATTCTAAATAGTTTTATGTAACCCGAAACGTAATAGCTACTATTAGCTGTTGGCGTGTCAACATTTCCATTTTGATAAACGCTAAAAGAATAAAATTAGTTAAAGTGAATTGCAAGCAATTTTCATTTTGTTGATTATTTTTTACTATAGTTATATTATTATTATTTTCTCTAACTTCACGCTATACTAAAACATAGTATTAAGACATTCTGTTCGTCATTTTACGCCTAATTATCGAGACATTGCAATTGAATGGCGGAACTAAACGCTACATTTCAACTACCAGAGCGATAAAATTAAAATAATAGAAATATTATTCTTATTAATATTATTTGTCTTGTTATCAGACCGCAGATATATTTCTTCCAGTGAGAATCGAGCCCACAACCACCGTGTCACTGTGTCACGGTGGCCTAGGTGACTAAATATTTTACGAAATTTTTATACAAAAAGCTATATAAAAAATACCAAAAATTGAACATACAAAATTCATATGCAATACCTCTTCCTTCCAGCTGAACGAAAAAAAACACCAAAAAAAGCATTCATAATATAATTAAAAATGTAATTTCGGTTGAGTATAAATTTAAGTAGAAATTCAACTTTTTGACCGCCAACTCTACGTAAACGAGATAAACAAGCTGGGATTCACTCGTCTCATGAATATTAACCGTATAATTAGGAAATGCGGATGGGCCACGTAATGTGACATACAAAACGTGCGGCTTATTTAATTTGGTGCACTTATATTTATGTAGGTAGGGGGTGAATAAAGTAGTGCATAATGGGTTATGGGGTGTGTCATAAGTTTTTAGATTTAGATTATGTTTTTTATGATGTTTTAGTAAATATATTTAGGCTATTGTGGTACTCAGGATAGCGTAAATGATAAAACAGGCTGTAAAACAGGCTGTAAAACAGGCTGAAAAAAATTTTTTTTGAAATATTTCATCTCCTCGAGTGGGAGTCGAACCCACAAACGGTCGCGTTTACAGCCTCGTCTCCCTTGTGCCGCTGTACCACAACCGACCTAGAAGACCTCTCAATAAGCATAAATTCTTAAACGTCTTCAAAATTATCCAAATATTTGAAAGGTTTGGAAGTTCGCAGGTCGAGACGCATATTAATTAGTCTAACGAAATAAACTTGTGAAAATTATAAATCGCTGTAGTCGAACAAATTTAATTAAATGATTTATCCTACTTAGGGAATATTTCATTAGAAAAGTGTAATTATTTTCCGTAAAAATTGGTGTTGAACTCTTTATTATATTATGGTTGGAGTTTTTACAATGAATAATGTTAAATTATACTAAAGCTTAAGTAAAAAGCGCTGCGTTCCGCCCCTATACATATCTTAAAAGCGAAAACATAGAACAAAATATCTCGATTCTAACGTCTCTCTGCGCATTTATTAAAAGATGAGATAAATGCGTCACTAAGCAATTAAATTATAATTATACATATATATGTTTATTCACGGTATCAAGACAAATCCAACGACATATCACTAACCAAAATCGGTTCATTGGTTCACTAGTTACATGGGAACAAAGGACATACATAAATACGCGTTAAAAACATAACCCTCTTTTTGGGTTTCGCCACAGTCAGCTAATAAACGACAGTGACATATTTACTCAAAAAGCATAACTTTAATTTGCTCTCATATCACGGCCATTAAAAGAGTACGGCAAGTCCCGGACGAGATAAACAAATGTAGAGAGATTCGCTTCATGCATATAAACAATGGAATTAGTACAGATACATGTATTTAATTCAGCTCTCTTAGCTATCTAGGGTTTTAACAAGGTTTTTGGGGCAGCTTTGCTATTATATTAACTTTTTATATGGAGTATTTATTATGTTCGTGAATGAATGAATATGAGGATAAAAATTCAAAATAATAAGTTCCTTCACGACTGTACATACAAGAAAAGTAAAAACTACTTACAAATATACTAGAGATACGGTTTGAAGTCAGAGAAGGTAATACAATTATTGCTTCTTTTATTTTATTGACAGCTTGGTATAACCGAAAGCTACTTTTATTTAAGACAACGAAACGAACATTTTAAATCTAAATAAAAGTTAAGCTCAGAATGAAAAAATATTTATCTTTTTCTTTTTGAATACCTTTCCTTATCAACTTTACTCAAGAATTTAACGTATTGTGTAATGAGTAGCGGAACTTAACACCGCAGAAACTTAACGCCAAAAAAGGGAAATGAAAATAATACCTTCCCACAAATGAGAATCGAACCCACAATCATAGCGATATATATTTTATATAAAATAACTATAATTTTAAAATATACAAAAATACCGACTCTTTCAATAATACTTTCATTCAATTTGATTACATTAAAGAAGCCAATGTCGCAATTTGTTTCACAAATGAAATCTAAACGTGAGACAAAGAAGATGGATTAACGTGAAAACGTCCAAGTAATTGTGAAAAATGTGAACCTTTCCGCTCGAAAAGTAAAGATTTTCAACCCGATTTCAGAAAAGGCGTGAAAATAAAAGTTTTAAACTTTAGTACTAGGATATTAAATTCCAAATCAATTGGCTGCAGTTCTGCTTCTTCTGGAAGTTAAAAAAAAATTATATTGGCTCAGGTTACAGAGTCGTGTTTCATTGCAAGCTGTTGTATAGTTCTTTTTAAGACGACCTGAAAAGTCATGAAACAAAATATATTTCAATTATTGTATACTATAGTCTTTATTTAAATAAAATATTAGACGAATTCTTTTCTCAAAAGCATTAGGAGAACAATAGCTGTAGGTCTAAATTCCTCTAAAAGTAATTCATTTACCCTAACGGAAATTGAACCCACAACCGTCGCGATTGTAGTCAGACGTCACGTTGCGCGCCGCTGCATCATGACGACATTTTAGATATTATTTTAAAAATGAAATACCAAAACCTCTTTAATTTTCATGAGTAATATGAGAAACAACGGAGAGCAAAAAATAAGCAGAAATAATAACTAATAGGACAACATTCGTGTCCATCACAAATATGCATTATAGATTAAAATAATTTATTCAACACATTTCTATCGACCCCTGTTTCTAATCCTAAATCCATTCAAATTACCTCGGGAATAAATAATGAGGACTCTCAACTGTACAAACATCAAAATCATATCAGATATTCATTTTGTAGTATGATTTATTCATTTATACTGTCTAGATCTACTTTACGTTTCTCTTCTCTGCTCTTTTAATTTAGATGGTCCCTGCGGAAAAATGTTGGAAATTGTTATGAATAAACTAATTTGAGTTCTTTTAGTAAAGGTTTGTTCAGTAGCAAACAGAAAACGGAGAGCATCACTTTTTTCTTATCACCATCACTGCCATTAAGCTCTTTCTGTTTCTTTCTAAACGCATTTGTTTCCTCCAGTTTCATCGTAAATGTGTTAATGTTTTGTATGTGATTTATGTTTTTGGAAGGTCATGTTTGCTCAATATAAATTTTATAGTGGTCGATTCCAGGTCCAAAGACAGGTCCAAGAACAGGTCTTCATTGTACTAAATAATTTCGGTTATTAGCTGTTATGTAACTTTACCTTTAAAACGGAACATAACTACATAGAACTTAATATTTTTTCTTTATCTTAACAATTTTTATAGGACGCCCATTTTATTGCACTGCAAAAGCAAATTAATCTACATTATTAGCAATAAAAGCACCTAATAACACCAGAATACACTATTATTATACAAATAAAATATTATTTTCATAGAAGGATCACGATACTTGACTCAGTCTGCCACTAGCCTTGGAGACCAGTGAGATTTAAGTTACAGGCTCACAAAATTATTTTACAACTTTTTGTAGAAATTTAAGCTTTAGATGTAAGAAAATAGGATTGGAATGGATTGTATGGATAAATTTGTACAAATTGCACATTTGGCAGTGGCCCAGCAGTGATTCGCACCGTTTCAGAGACAAATCGGTAGAAAACAGATTCACGCTGCCACGCCACGGCTGCCACAGTTATGCAGGATATATCGTTGTTTGCTTCTCGATATGTAATTTACATTTTTAGATGGGAAGTTACATTTGTTTAAAAAAATGCTTTTATTTCTATAAAAAAATTAAATAATATAATAGAAGCCGTCGAGTCACGGGGACACAAGGGTGTGATTGTAAGCACAACGGTTGTGACTTCGATTCCTACTCGGTGGAATGAAATATATAATATTTTCAAATTGAGAAAGAAGTGACTTAACTTACTTTAAAAAAGGAAAATAGGAATCGCTCCCCTATTTCGTCTAACTGAATACGAAACGGTTGTGGATTTTACTCCCACTCGAAGAAATAAAGTATTTCCATCTCTTCGCTCTGGTTAGAAGACTCGACAATCAGTTCAGCCATTCAATACGATATCTCAAAAATTGAGCGGAAAGCAAGGAACGGAGTGTCCTAGCGTTAATTCCTTCTACATATCGTTAAATATGCTGCAACATATAAAGTTTTTTATATTCCTTTCATTACAAAATCTCTCCCACTCATAATCTTAATATCGTACAAAAAAATCTAGTTCAATTAAATCATAACCTTACACCTACACCTCGCTCCTAAAAGCCACCATAACCATAAATCATACAAAAATTGGCCATACAATATAAGTTTATTTTAGTTTCAATTTTATAGGCAGGAACGCAAAAATGCGTAGCGAGCATGACGCTATATAAAGAGAAATCCGGATCGATGTAAAAGATCGGCCCGATAAGCTATATTATCGTGAATTTAGTACCTACGACTTTGAAATTTCTGTCGCTTTAGTGGTGAAGAGAGTCAACCCGTATATTAGAAGTTTTGGAACAATAAACTAGAAAGTGAAAAAGCGACTCAACTCTACTCAACACGCAATGTCTCCAGAAGTCGGCAGAAAGTGGGGAACGGAGTATCTTAACACTAGGTTCCCTTTGCTTACCCTGCTGTATGCGGGATACAGCGTGAAGATAAATGCGTGAGTATAAATTGTCTTTATATTTCAAATATGTGGGTTGTGTCTCTTCACCACCAAAACGACGATTTACGAACGTATTTAACAACTTCTAACGAGTTCACTTTTATTTTGTTTTTGCGTGTACCTCCTGACCATACTATGGATGGGTGGGTTTTTTAATCACTAGCAGTTTGTATGGCTAATTAGAATGGGTGAATTGTTTTCTATGAACAATAATAAACTAATCGGCTATTGTAGGTATAAATTTTAAATTTATTAGAAGTACTCATGTTCAAATAATATGTAATGAGGAATTTTAAAGGGATAGGGAATCGAACTTGAACCTCTTGGATACTAAATTTGTTTTTAATCTTCACATATCTATAGCATCATAGGCAATACTAAAAACGTTAGCATGTCACTTCAGTCTTTATTTCCGACTATTTTTGATACATTTTCTATTCGCAGAGCTTAACGCCGTATGAACGATGTTAATTTACCGTATCCAGAATCAAACTTATGAACATAGCGTTTAAAATGACACATTTCCCAGCTGTTCGACGATGGCATCAAACTTTACCGTGATGTTTTATTTCTCTTTGCATTTGATTTACGTTTGTTTTATTGTTTTGAAGTTAGATCAACGGTGGCTGCAATAAAAGCAATAGCGATGTTCTTGAACTATTCTTTTATAAATATATATCTACTATGTATCTTTGGTGAATGAAAACGCGATGATCGTTGGTTCGATTCCTATTCGAGGAAATGTCTTCAGGTTATTGCTTATCGTTTCGTCTTATCTTTACGTGCCTTTCTTTTGTTAACTTCACGCTGTATACCATGTATAGCAGAATAGTCAGAGGATACCTGGGAACCTAATTTTAAGTTCCTCGTTGCCCATTTTTTAAATAAAAAAAAAATAATCCAAACAATTTATTTCTTATTTACTTCCAGTGTAAATAATATATTTCCCAAGGCAACCTTTATAACTTTTAAAAATATACTGTATAGAGAATAATCCATCTAAGTTTCAATAGCGTTCAAGTGATTGTATTGCTGTTAGAAAACGCTACAGGCTATCGGATGGTATGACGCATTCTATTTTCTTACTTTACTGGAATTCTACTACTGACTTTTGTTGAAGTGTATTTATTTATATTGAAATAAAGTATATTTATTTAAATATAGCTATTTATTTATTATAGAAAAAAAGGACATAATATTTTAAATTTATAAGGACTTTAATTAGGATGGCGGTGGATTCAATTACTTAAGCGTGGCCTTGAAATATGCTATTTAAAGCAAAATGTCTTGAAAATTGGACCAAAAGTGGAGAACGGAGCGCCTTAACACCAGATTTCCTCTGCATACCCTCAAATATGGGGAAAAATGTAGAGATGGAAAACCTATCCCCTGTGTGCCTTGATTTTCAACAGAATGTATAAAGTTATATTCATTATATCTTTCAAATCGTATTAAATCTTAAAAATTCCAACAACAATATTCAATAATTCAATTTATAACTCCCCTAGTGGTGTCACTTCAGGCACGCTACCCTTTCCCTGTCCTTTCGAACATATGTCGCGACTACCTACGATTGAATTTTATTCTGTTGTAATAAAATGGTTCATAAACTAAACCGACCGATGTTACAGTCTATACTAATATTGTTAGTGTAGGTACATAGGTTATTGTTAGTTTGTCTTATTTCACTTTAACCATAACTCTGATCCCATAAGGTTATATTTTCGAAAAAAATTGTTAATTTACCAAGTTTTTCAATATATAAATATTTAGTTTAATGCTCTATCCCGCATATGGCAGAAGAAACTTAATATTTGGTGTTAAAAATATTTATTTGAAACATTGTGTTAAGTGCCGGAACTCTACCCTGCTTTGTTTTGTCACCAGAGCGAGGACATTAAAAATATCCATCGTCTAGTGGGGAAATTGCTTCTCTGACGCGATAACAGTCAGGCTATGCAGTTGCGTCACGACAGCCTCGTTCTTTTCCGAATTCCAAGACAGCCTCATTTTATACTTATATTTTTAAAAGGTTACTGTATGCTGCAGTTTTAAATTCTTATCCAGCTCCAACGCTATATTTCTTGCCATATGAGGCTGTCATTTCGCACTCACTGTAGAAGCGATTCTAAGTTCGACTCCCATTTGGGGGATGGATTATTTTCATTTCCTAGTTTGCTAGAAGAAAAAACGCCAATCAAACACGAAATTTCTCTGTAGGGGCAGAAACAAATCCAAAGGTAAATAAAAATCCTCCAAACTAAATTAAATATTCTTAGAAAGTTAAGTAAAATTTTAACTACTTACAATGCTATCATTATTTATCATCAAATTACATTTTTCCTAATTTTCATTGTACCCGCCCAACAAAGTCGTATCTGCTTAATAAAACTAAATTTACGACATAAATATACACTGTAACAGATGATTAAAACCCCCCTAACCCTGACACCATAAATTTCGATATGTTTACAAAAAAGCTATAAAATCACCATAAACGGTTGCTAGTTAAAATTTCGACCCCATTTCACCTTTCGCGTGACCCTCGAACATTACACTCGGCAGTTTTAATTTTCACGTATCACACATGTTTTTAGTGAATTTATAGGAAAAAAGAGCCTATTTTAGTTTAGTAGAGTTTAAAGTTCGCAATTTGATTAGACGGTAGAGTTACATGTTCGAAGTAAATTTAGTTTTTCTCACGGGGATTGCTACAAGAGTGGTATTTTTATAACTTTGTTAGTTCATACTGTTTGTGTTTGATGTATTTAAAATTGGTTATATTAGTAGTTTCATGTTTTGTTACATTAAATGCAATTATGAATATTATTTTCTTTTTCTTAGAAAAACCTATATTTTGCGTTTTGAAATCAAGTTCACTTTATTTCCCGCAAACCTTCGTGATGGAAGAAATTTAAGACACTCGACTCTTCATTTAAGACATTACATTTTGCTTGGTAGGACTTAACGCCGCGTTTTGTTTTTGTTATCAGAGCCAGAAAATATAAATAAGTCACTCCCCAGAGGTGGGAATGTGCTGATGCGCCGCCTTCAGAATTTCATATAAATACAAAATAAAAATGAACTAGCTCGTGTTATTTTTGTCATTCATTCTATCATTTTTGTCACTGAAGTCCCTTAAAGCACATACATACATATCTACTTTATACGAAAACACCATAACGTCTCGCGAAATGGAATAATACAATTTATATTATAAGAGTTGTTTTGACGGCGAAAATGTACTGCTTGTTTGTTCCTTTGTGTTTTCTCCGCTGTGGTTGGGGCCACTACGTTGAGAGGAGAAGAAACTCCTGAGGCATACTGCTAAGGCAGTCAATGTATGAACACTGCGGCTCAGAGCGGTTCCTGGGACTTGTGAGACAAATGTAGGCTCGAGGGGCCTCGCCTCCCTTACCCGAACTCCTCTCTGTACATAAGCAAATTTGAAACGACTAAGCCGCCTTTAACTATAAAATTCCAGAAATTCTAAAAAAGAGCGAAACATTCCAAGTTAACTGGCAGAACTGAACGTCGAACATTGTGTACCGGAGTAGTAATGTAAAAATAATATAAGAATATGTAATTCCCTCAGGTGTTAATCGAATCCGCAACTATAGCATCGTTGTCAGAAGCGGCTGTGTCATACTCAACTCGATATGCGTCAGAAATCAGTAGTAAACGGTAAAAGAAAAAATCCGTCTCTGGGAATTGAACCTGCAACCGTCGTGTTAACAGTCACACCCTTGTGCCACCTAGACGCGCCACTCTCATATGTTTTTAAATAAATAAAAAAAAATATGCACTCGCTATTTTAGCAGCCACAAGCCAAGAAAATAATGTACTAGCGACGACCCCATTTAACGTGAGATCTTATATTTTATCTCTTTTTGCTTTCTTTATTTATTTTATTATTATTTATTTCATTTACATTTTTTTAACGTACGTACGTACGTACTAGCGACGACCCCATTTAACGTGAGATCTTATATTTTATCTCTTTTTGCTTTCTTTATTTATTTTATTATTATTTATTTAATTTACATTTTTTTAACGTCAAACGGCGTTACGCTGAATATGCTATATTTTATTACACAAAAGGAATAATAAATTTTACAAATTTACTTTTGTTATTCATAAATGATAACAATTTTGAAGCTTTACAAATTTATCTTTTGTTTGGTGTTTTTTTATAAAATTTTGAACTTACCCTTTTAATATATGTATGTGTTAGTATATGTGAAATGTTGCAATTTAACCTACTCTCAGTGTCTGATTAAGCTGAAATTTACATATCATCTTTAGCTTTGATGGCAATGACATTATATATAACCAATATTGTCGTTAACACAAAATGGTCGCCGCTACAAAAAGGCAGTTTACAAGTTTTTGAACAACCCATTTAATATCGACATCAAATGAAAGAGTTTGATTTGTAAAATATAATACATGATGAGAAAATGAAAGCTTGTATTTATAGGATTTTGTTAAGGTTTTCTTATAAACACAACCGTCAAGCTTACAGTAACATAATGTCCCACTGAGCCCCAGTGGCCTTGTACTACATAATATATTTTCATAACAAACAAGAAAATTAAGTCGAAAAATTACATCTGTTCTAGCTTTTTCAGTTTAATTAAATGAAACAACGCTTAAGAGTCTAAATTAAGAATTCGTGTTAAATATACCAAAAAATCTCGCCCGCCCAAAAACTGAAAGGCGGGCAAGTAGCAAGGGGAAATACGCATTTGCCCCTAAATCATGGGCAGACAAGGTAAATGGACTTGAAAACCTACCCTGCGGCCAGTCACGTAGCTTAGACGAAATTTAATAAATATTATTTTTTTATACATAGGCACAGAGAACATAATGTTATGTCAATTACATTTCTAGTAATTTAAAATTTGTTTCTCTTATTAGGCAGGATTAATTAGAACTCTACTATGCTATAGCCATTATCGATAAGCCATTCCATTTTAAAATATCACGTGGTTAATTTAACGCCGTACTTAGTCTAACTAAACAAAGGTAATTATTAACTTTAAACTTAATCATTCTCATGATTTTTAATTAATTTTACTGTTATGGCGTATACTCGTACAACCATAAATTCTTTCCGATTTCATCATGATAGCTACAAGTAAAACGAAATATACATAGTAAATGTTAATATATTATAATTCCTCACTCAGGGTGGTCTGTTTACTTTAAATATTCAAAATTTTAGTGAATGTAAACGATCTTAAACTTAAATTTATAGTACAATAAATTGTAAGGTAATGGCTTAAGCTTTATAAATCAGTGGGGGTTAGAACATAGAAGTCTGTAGCTGTGGATGTAGCATGAGTTTTATTTCTTAAAAGAATATTAACAACAAACTTGACGCCTTTGATAAGCAGAGGAAATCTCGGAATTTAAGAGATTCTGTTTCCCTCCTTCTAACAAATTTTCAAGACATTGTACTGAATAACTCAACGCCGTATTTTGTCTTGTTACCAGAGCAAAGATATGAAACAAATCGTTTTTCTAAATGAAAATCGAATCCACAACCGTCAGATTTACTGTCAGACGTTGTGCCGCTGCGCCAAGACGGTTTCAATAAAAAAAATACGAAAATGTTCAAAGAAATCGAAAGCATGGCATTTCACTAACAACATTATTAACTTTATCACTTTTGCAATATTTATTAATCTTAGGTCCTTAATGAAGCCTAGAAGCAAACACGCTAGACCTTATAAAGATAGAAGATAAGTACCTAATGCATAACCTACGAGGAGCCTGATTTAACTGAATCTCGTATAAGTGTTTTTCACATAATGTATCATACCAACAAGATTGGTAAAGGGAAATATTCGGGCAAATTAAGAACCTCTCCCTTTTTTTAAGTCAGTTGAAAATGACAACATCATCTTTGAAGTTGGATGAAAAGAGATGCAACGATTGAGAAATCTCATTCCTGACGAAATGTAAACCGTGGTTCGCCAGTTTTAACTCTACTACTTATAAAAACTACACAACTATATGAGCCTCCTCCTTTTTTTAAAGTCGGTTGAAAGCGTTACAAAATAAAACATTAACTTTCATAGCATTTCATTACAAGTATAAGAATATAATCGTCTCGTCATTAGCTCCGTTAATCGGCACTCCTTTGTTCTGTAGAGATGGTTCTGAGAGGAAAAATGGATTCGCCGCAGGAACTGAGAACATCGAATGCCTTTGAATGATAATGACATCTTCAGATAGTTAACGTCTCATCTATTGAGGAAATTAGTTATTTAAATGTAATTAAGTGTTATTATGTGGTATGATGGTTTTTTATTTTATATGAGGGCCGTCGTGACGGGGGCACAAGTGTATGACTGGCGACTGGTTGTGGGTTCTATCTCCACTCAAACCCCATTGAGCCCTCTCTCCGCTTCCCCTTGCTATATAAAGCTATTTTTATAATTTAAAAAATCTTCCATAAATACTTTATTAATACATTTCAGTACACATTTCCATATGACAAAGGATCAAAGCCTACAACTAAGCTTCGAGCTAGATTCTAGACAGGCTGTCAATAGAGCTAACGATATATAAAATCACGATAATCCCATTTGGCTATCGGCTAAGTACTGTCCTGAGTGACAAGCTATTCGACAGGACGGTTCACAGAATTGATATTTTAGTGATATCGTTCATATAAACAAATATGTGTGGAGATTAATAGTTGAAATAAAATTGAAATGCTTGTTTAATTTGTTTATTTAAAAATTTTGTATAATTAGTTAATAATATAATTATTTAAATACATAAGACTTATATATAAGTACATTCTTCGTATTGCCTCCTTCTTTTTCAAAGTCGGTATAAATAGACTCTAAAGAAGCCTATATTTAAGTAACGCAAATAGTCTATTATTATTTAAATGTCAAAACCTAAGGTAAAGGTCAAGATTGATTTGACATATTAACTGAATAATTTATGAACAAATGACATTTCAGAAAGCTATCAGGGAGTGTTTAGGAAGTATCTAACTACCATAGCTGGTTTTAGGTTCGATTCTCAGCAAGGGTAACATACTTTCGTTGAACCAACATTGAATATAAAGGTAATTCAAATTTGTGTTAAATAGATAAAATGTAACTATTTTGTACTATTACCGGAGAAGACATAAAATACAATTACAGTTTTATCTTCTTGTGGTTTTGATTCCTACACGGGTGAATAATTAATTAATTTCCAGGTTTTGTTAAAAACTATAAACGCGGCGTTGAATTCCGCCATTAAGTACACAATGTCTCGAAACATAGTAGTGAATATAGCGAAGGGAATATATTATCAATAAGTTCTTACGTTTACAAAGCTATATGCGGCATAGAGCTCGAAACTTAGTTAATATTTAAATTTAAGACATTTGCCATACATATTGTATGGATAAGGGTAAGGCGAAGTTCGATCACGTTGTTATCGATTGTAGCTCACGTGCCTCACTGCTAAGCAACACGCGTAGTCTACATGGTGTGGTGTATCTATAAATAAAGGCCGTAGTGGCTCAGGGACACAAGAGTGTGACTGTAACGGGACGGTTATGGGTTCGATCCCCACTTGAACGTATTATTATTTATTAATATTTTCGTTTCTTCGTTCAAGCAAAAATTTAGACGTTGAGATCCGCCACTCAACACGCAATACCTCCAGAATTCCGTGGAGAGTGGTGAATGCCTTAATGGAAACGGATTTTCTTAGAACTAGGTTCCCAGGTTCCCTATGCCTACTCTACTATTTGCAGAATACTTATTTATTATTGTTGTAAGCGTCTAAATATACATGTCATATCTGCAATATTTCGAAGTTTTAACGAGCACTGCCAAAACCAAATTGCAATATTCCAGCAAACATTTTGGCACGCGATGTTCTTAATTGTTTTCTAATTACTGCTTAGAGTAGTAATGAATTTTTAAAATGAATAGACGAAGACGATGAAATGGATGATGACATTAAAATTTAATTAATGAAATAATTGAATATTGATGATTATAATCAAGCTCGCTAGCTAGCTTTGCCTCGTTAGTAGAGTGAAGAACCAAAAATATCTCATTTCTTCCACCGAATTGAACCCACAAGCCATCGTTACAGGGACACGCTAGTACCCCTGCGCCACGACTGGCCTCAAAGATCTTCTTAAAACAACTGACATTAACATCAAATATTCAAAACTCTGATCCGTTGAAGCAGAGAAATATTAAACTTCTAAGTCATTATATAAAAGTAGGCTTGAAGTGAGAACTTATCAAACATATAAAGAAAGGAAACCTAAAAGTGTAAATGTGTATATGTATTTCATAGAAAAAATATATTACAAATTTATATTGGTAGTTTATTTTTTGTTATAATTTTGTTAATAAATACCGATACCTAGTTGTATTAACTGTTTAATTCCCCAAATTATCTAATAAAACAAAATATAACACTAAATATTTCATACAAATCGAAGCTTAAAGGTAAATGTTGCCGTAAACTTTTATTACTGAGGGTAAGTCAACACCATAGAAGTAAATGAGCTTAGAGCGGTAGTTAAAAGGTTTAACCTATCATTATTTTCGCAAACACCTTTGGAGTTCAATTTAATAGACACTTACTTACTTTGTTCAAAGCTTTTAAAAGTTCTTTTGGATATAATGGTATGATAAACAAAATTTATATAAAAGTTGATATTACAGCTACAGTACAAATTTATGGAACGAAATATGAAGCCTCTTACATTTTTGTTTTCGATCATGAGCTTAATGCTGTTAGCCCTATTAGCTTTTACAGTGACATGGGGGGGGGGGGGAAGACGGCTTGCGGCCGTCGACCAGACTGGAAGCCTCTTACATTTAGAAATATTTGATACTGCTTACGCACCCATGCCACCTAAAAATCTGTATATATTTTTAAGCATCCATATTTAACTTTATTATTATTAATAGCGTTGGTGTACTTCACTTATACTTTTCATAAAAAGTTATAGCCAGATAATACATTTTTTATGATGAGAGAAAGTACTAAAGAAATTTATTGTTAAATGGAATATTTATTGCAATTTCTATAGGAGCTTAAAAGGTTTTCTTCATAGCAGGGTAGGCAGAGGGAACCTGGGAACCATGTACTGTTAAGACACTCCGTTATCCATCGAGATACTTCTGTCCCTCACTTTCCGTGAATTGTATGTGCATGAAGCATTGTATGTAGAATGGCGAGATTCTCACCGCCGCACTTTATCTCGTGGAAGAAATTAAAATAATTTATAAAATCTCAGTCCTGATATAGGAAACAAACTCGTAATTATTGCGCTTACAGTCGCCTTACCGTGCCACTGCGCCAAAGGGGGAATCTCGGAGATATTTCTGAAGGAAGATTTAAAAAAAATATAATAATTGTAAAAAAATAGCTAGTATATGCTTAAAAAAAACTATATTAATATGTAATAATATATACGAGAACCTAATTATTCCCACCATCCACAGCATGCAACTAAGAGAAGCTCTTTCAATCAAGATTGATGCATTTGATTCGGCCACGAGCTGGAACCTCTAATAAATGGTTCCCTCCCCGTTCCATTACTAGTTAATCGTCGTGGTAATATGAAACTTGAGGCTTGGTTACTTTTAACTTTTCTTTGTGTATTCAAGGTGGCAATTGCAAGTAAAGATGTTTAAATCAGCTTCACGCTGTTTCCCGCGCACTGTAGGATAGACCTAGTGTTAAGACACTCCGTTCCCCACTTTCCGCCGAATTATGTAGGCATTGCGTGTTGAGTGGAGGAAGTCAACGCCGCGTTTTTTGCCTCAACACTACAAACGCCTCGCCCAGGCGGAAATGTCATAATGGGAACTCATAACGGTGAAGCTAATAAGAGTTTAACGGAATTAAGTGTCCAGGTTTCCTTTGCCTATCATGTATCGGTGTATGAAACACCGAGATAATGAAAAAATATATTTAAATACTGTCATGACACAACGGCACAGCGTCTAACTGTAAATATGACACTTGTGGGTTCGATCTCCACTGGTGAGAGTAAAGTGGTGGTACGTGGGAATGAAGTGTCCTTACTCTTCCTTTGTTTATCCTGCTACATGATGAATAAAGTAATTGACATTCAAAAAATCACGACAACTATTATTACTAAAAAAATAAATCTCTTACTTTCTCAGTAACCAGTTTACTTTTTAAAATTTCTTAGGTACAATGGATCCTTAAGAATAATTATAAAACAATTAAGAGCATCGCGTGCAACTTAACAAGCTGAAATAATGAGTTTATTAGGTTCTTAAACTCATTTCAAGAAAATTGGCTATTTCTTTAAGAAAATTGTTACAAACGATATATGAAACCAACAAGTTCCAAAATATATATTTTAAATATAAAATAAGTAGTATTTGGAATTATTATATCTATCAATAATTTCGTTACTTTTTATTTAATTATCTTTATTTTCTAGTGATTAAAATAATAATTTATACCCCTATCTTAAAATAATAATTTCCCTTAAAATAATAATCCCTAAGCACAAACTATAACAAAAACTACAAAGTTCCGTACTACAAAATGAAAAACGAAATTCTTATTGGATCACTTTGTGATCTGTCTGTCATGAATATTTATCTCGAGAATGATTAATAATTAATAATAATAATTAACACTAACACTCGCTATCCCGCTACGGGAAAAGCGTGAATCTGATAAAATAACTTAAACTGATACCTAAACCTATATTCGTTTCTATCAAATAGTAAGAATAAAGTGGAGTTGCGTTCGTAAAGTGTTCCAAGCGATTAACCACTTGACCCGCCACTCGCGTATAATAGCCTGTTATATCCTGATAAAGGTCTTAGAAATGTACCGTTAGATTTATAATTTGACGTTTTCACTATAAATTTTGTAGATTATTAGAAAATGCACTTATCGACTTTATGTTTTTTTTTATATACATTTTTATAAAAACGAGAAGGGACGTAGGCCGTCGTGGCGCAGGGGCACAAGGGTGTGACTATACCATGACGGTTGTGGGTTCGATCTCCACTCGAAGAAATTAACTTCGCTCTGGCACCAAGGTAAAAGCCCAACGCAAACTTATAAAATTCGGCGGAAAATGAGGAACGGAGTGTCTTAACACTAAGTTCCCTCTGCCTACCCTGCTGTGTGCGGGATACAGCATGAAGCTGATATGCATTTTACTAAAGACGACTAGGGTCGTTTACGGAGTTTGACAAAAGGTTTTCTCCTTCTATATGTAATGATTTTATATAAATAGTTTTTATATTCACGATAATTTGTTATAACAAAATGTAAATCAACCTCTTTGTTTAATAAAAAGATATATTTGAAAATGTATACATAGAACTAGCGCGAGTTGACAATTTACAAAAGACGCTTGATGTGATGACAATTCTGATGCGCATTATTAGATTTGGAGCTGAAGAGGAAAGTGGTCCTCTAGAATAAAATATTGTATTATAATTTAAGATATAAATTGTACAAGCCTGATGGTCTTTAGCCCTGAAAGAAATATAAGTTCTGTAAAAGCCTCGAGGTGTTTGATTTCTTACATATATATGGGGAATATAGCGTTAAATGGGAGAAAGATTTTTTTGATACTTTTATTCAGTATCCCTTTTTTGCATGGTAAAATGCACATCACCCCAAGGTTACGTGTACAAATAATATTATTTCTATTACTAGAAGGATCACGTTTCATTTACTTTAACTTGCTTTACGTTTACGGTTCGTAAAGCTTTATTTATGTCAATATTACGATTTCTTGTCATGGAAGACGTCGTGACTGTTTCTAATCAAATTTGTTAGGAAAATTATATTGTTGCCCATTTTTTTTTCATATATATATATTTTTTTTTTTTAGAAAAGCCAGAGTGAAATTAATGCTAAGACAATCCGTTTTCTGTCTTTTATTTGGAATTTTTAGGTTTGCATTTATGAATTTGCACTTGCATTTGGACGAATGGGATTTGAACCCTCACTCATCACTTCAGTCAAAATCAGTCCTCCATCGATCTATTCTAATAGAAATAAAGCTGAAAAAATTGTTTATTTGAATTTTTAAAAAGGCATGCCAAACATTCTATTTATATCACAACACGAAAACTAGCTCAGGACAAAATTACTTCGGGCACTTAGAGTATGTCTCACAATTCTCAGTCATTTCAATTTGACCAAGCGGGCGAAGCCATATAATAAAAAACGTAGTCTAAACAAACAACAGAAAAAAACATATAAACAGGAATCTACAACTGTCTACTATACTTTTGAAGTTACTAACACGATGGAATTGCGTGACTGTAGCTACAATCAACGTGGATCGTGGACGGCACGAGCCTCGAGAGTGATTGGTCTAAGTTCTGTAATTAGAATACTTAGCTACTTGTAATTGGGTCATTTTATGTTGGTGTGTAAGGTTAATTATATACCTCTAATAATATTATAAGGATGAAGAGTTTGTTTGATTGGATGCACCAATCTTAGGAAGTACTGATATCGAATGATAAATTATTTCAGTGTTTGATAGATTTGATCTTTTTGGTTTTGCTTTACGCCTTATCCCGCACATAGCTGAGTAGGCAAAGGAAACTTGGAAATTTTTGAGACATTTCTGCCCCATTAAGACACTTTCGTTCACCACTTACCTCCGACTTCTGGAGGCATTGCGTGTTGAGTGGCGGAACTCTTTTATTTTTTTTAATTTATACTTTCAGTATAACTCGCCAAAACTTTTCATTTAAACCGCACAAAACGCACTAGCGTATGTAAAGCGACTTGCTAATTGTACTTACTGTAGTGTGCAGGAGTGCGCCTTTTAAACCGACCTCGATTTGTCGAGTACTAAAATTTACGATTCAGTTGGAATCGTAAATTTTAGTATTTAAGACAAAAGATTAAAGTTCTGATCGATTTTTTTAATTTTTGTGGAATTTTAATGATTTGTGGAGTTTATATTTATGTTATAAAGGTATTTTGGTTATATAATGTAAATTTGTCTATAATTTTAAAATGTACTAGATTATTATATAATATTTTTGTCCCATTTCTATTGGTCACTGGCAGAAAAAAATAAATAAAAAATTAAATCCAATAATTTTATGGTTTTAATTATCGGGGCTCTATCTAAATGATTCAGTAAGTTGTTTCTTCTTTAGTTAATAAAGATGTGTATATTCTTAGCATAAAAATGTTGAATGAACTGAGATTCGATTTTCAAGCATTCTTGCTTATGCATCACTTTTAGGGTTCCGTACCTGAATCTTTATAGGATCAATTTCTTGTCCGTCTGTCAAAACCAGTTAGTGATCACGTGAAAATTCATCTAAAATTATTATCACATATTCAAATCAAATTCATAATTTAAGAAATGATAAATTTTAAAGCAAACTTTTTTTATATATATTAATATACTTTGATATTTAATATATTTGTATATATGATATATACAAAATACACATTATTTCTAATCGAGAAAATGAAAATAAAAATAAAAAAAGACATACCAAAAAGACGCAAAGCTACAATATTAAACCTCAAAACGAGTATAATTCGGTCAAAAGAAGGGTAAGATGCCAAACAAATTCAATTTAACGCTCGAACCACCACCGATACGGATCTATAACCCCTTCAGTAGAGAAAACCGTCCCGACCAGATGTTAATTAATGATATAAATCTATGGTGACCATAGCTCATTACACCGCTAACTTGTGACTAAATTGCAATAATTATGATTGTTGGTTGATTAGGCTTTTTTTGTAATCCTATATTTGGCAGGATTTTATAGATATCGAAGTGTTAACGCAACTAAAGATCCATTGATAAATTGGATACTTCAAAATATGAACCAAATCGGAAAAATGAAAGTATTATAACTATTACATTTCTCCTGAATAGAGATCGAATATCTCGTTAGGCCTCGATGCTAATAGATGGCCCAGTTCTTAAACTATATTCGCTTTTTAATCAGAACACTGCGAGAAACTAAAAAAAATGTATATCACACGTACTATAAAAACTATAATTGCAATCCACAAATCATTTTAATTTGCAAAAAAATTTCAAATTTTAAATTTTCCAATCTATAATAATTGATTAATAACATTTATTGCCACATCTAATATACTAATGGGTTGATCTGCAAAAACATACTCTGTATGATTAATTAAACTGACGACAGTAGGGTACTTGGGTGGAGTCGGGTGTACAGTAGGGTGTACTTGGGTGGAGTTGGGTGTAAGTGGGTGGATTTCAAATATATATTTTTTTCCACGCATATTAATTACGCAGTGATCGTTCTGGGGCACATTAGCTTAATTCGATGGGACAGCGTTTCGCTTCGATTTTATTAAATTTTTTCCCATTATAATATAGGTACTGTAGGTAGTATGTATGTATGTAGGTAGATAGCTAAGTGTATATGGAATTAAATGTTCTAGACGTGATTGGTTGTCAGTCAAGTTGAAAGTATATATATTATTTTTTTTAATTTTTGTTGGCTATGTCCTTTTTTTCAGGAAATCGTCAACACAATGTTCTAAGCACGTGTTCTAAATTCTCAAATATATTTACATTTTTATATTTGTCCCACAATTTCTCTGACACTAAAATCATACAGATAATATAATTTTTATTTAAATATATACCAATAATCCAACTTAAACATCAGTCTTAGTTTCGACAAAATCGTTTCAGCAGTTTTAGGAATAAGGGTATTCACAAATATTTTAAATTACATTTTAAAATTCATCTATCCAGTAAGGTTTCCCAAGGTCGCATGGGAGTCAAATATACCCGTGTGACACGTAACGGTAGGGCAGCGTGTGCTTTATGACGCTTGTAGGATGTGAACGTAAAACACCTGCTGTATTGAATGAGGGTAGCCCTTAACATTTTATTTATTTATCTATGCTAATATTGTAAAACTGGGCAGTTTGTTTGGTTGAAGGTGCAAATCTGAGGAACTGTGGGTTTTAATTTGATAATTATTTTATGTATTAGTCCATTTATCATAGAAGACTTTTTTAGCTTCACTCTGTATTCTGCACGTAGACAGAGGAAACCTGAGTGCTTAGTGTTAAGGTTCTCTGTTCCCATTAAAACACTCCCGTTCCCCACTTCCCACCTAATTCTGGAGGTATTGCGTGTTGAGTAGCGGTAGTACCTGCCGCACGCTTGTGCCTTTGCTCGAGGACTGACCTTACTAATAGTTTACGTTAATCGTTTCAATGCAAATCCACTGCACCTGCGGTCAGTTACCTGAGATATTCATTGCCTTCCATTTGACCACGGGGGCGAAGCCGCAGGCAAAAGGTTATTGGTTTAAGTTTTGGTCAGTATGTTACAAGTTTGACTTTTGAACGGCAATTTTTTGTTTGAATAGGCATATGATTTTTTAGAGTTTCAACTCAAAAGGACAAAATAGAAACCTTATTGGATCACTTTGTTGTCCGTCTGTCAAGAGCATTTATCTCAAGACTGCAAAGATCTGAAATTCTGAAATTAATAACAAATATGCACGTCTGCGGTCCCTTAGGGTACAGAAAAATGAAGCTTGTATATCAAAGCAATAAAAAGATTTTATACGAAATTCGTCGCATAATCAATACCTAAAGTGTACTTTCCGTGGACTTAACTTAAAATTTGGCAATAAGTGAGAAACATAAGTGAGAACGGTACAAATAAAGGACCAAAATAACAGAAAGTGAAACATTATACATATTTCATAAAAATAACCATTACAAACTTATAATTGTAGTCAATTTTCAGTAAAATGAGTACTTACACCATGAAATTGGTACGGAACTCCAAGAGTTAATACATATATAATACAACCTTACAGAGTATGTGTTTCTTATTATCACGTTTTGGTTTTTAGAGAACTTTCTTTTATATTATACGGTATACTTAAAAGATTCATTCATATAAAAAGTTTGTGTTTTGAGGGGAACCTCTCAAAACTTTGAGTAGGCGTGTGGTTAAAATATGTGAATTATGTATAAAATTATAAACGTATTGTTTTTTTAGCTTCGCACTGTATCCTGTACATGCCAGGGTAGGTAGGAACCTGAGTACCAGCGATAAGACTCCGTTACCATTAAGACACTGTTTCTCACTTTCAGCGAAATTCTGGAGGCAATCGGTGATGTAATAGCGCCTATAGCCTTTCTCCATAAGTGGACTATTACACAAAAATTTTTTTTTAATCTGAAGCAATAGTTCCTGTAATTAACACTGTTCAATGAAACAAACTCTCCAGTTTTATAATATTAGTACATAATTTCTTGATACTTAGTTTCTCTATGTCAACTAGGCTCTATGGGAAAAGTATAAAGATGTTTTTTTTTTTCAAAAAATTTTAGAGAATACGATTAATATAAAAATCATATAAAAATTAAACTTCATATAAAACAAAAACCTAAAAGAATAACCAACCACAGATCGACATAGTCTATCTAAAACTAATCTATGTGATCGTCTCTATAATTGGTTCGAGTGCTCTTGAAATTTAATTGTGGACGGTTCAGATTGCGCAAGTAATGAAATTCAGAAGCCTCTGAACGGTTTTATGGAGGTTGCTCTATTTTAAAACTACTATTTTCTATTATAATTTACTTTTATTTTATCGTTCTGGTATTTAGTGCGGAGTTAAACTCTGTGATAAAACGTGAAGCTTCTTGAGATAATAATAATAATGTTTAAAACGATAGCTCTATCTTTCACTAATAATAAACTAGTAATTTACTCTAATTTTCCTCGGGTGAAAATCTTAATTAATCAACGCCGTCATTTTAAATTATAGGCAAAAGTGATTTTAAACTGTACTGAGATGATTGTAGTATTTTTACAGAGATTATGATTATTATTTACAAGATTAAATATGGCTGTCATATTATATAGTAAAAAAAATAAATGAGCTTTATACTGTATCTCGGGAACCTATTGTTAAGATATTCCGCTCTCCACTTTCCGCCGAGTTCTAGATGCATTGCATGTTGGCTGAACTCAACGCCGGCACGTGTCAGGCAGGCAGGCCAGTCACATTTACAGTCACATTGCGTGCCCCAGTAAAATTATAATAAATTGTTTGAACCTAACGTCAAGACAGTCCTATCTTTGTTTTCCACCTGAATTTTTCTAGACGTCCCGTGTCCATTGAAAAGAATCCATTTCCTCAAGTGGGAATCGAAATCTCAACCATAGCGCTTATAATCAGACGTTACTTTTGTTACCTTCCATTTAAAGGAAATAATTAGTTCTTTGAATTAGGAACCATAAGCGTGCTTCTATAACAACTTACGAATGTAGTACATTTCTATTCGTAAATGAATTTATTTGAAAGTTGTATATAATTTCTTATTGTAAAAAGCATCCTATTTATATGCTAAAAGCTAAAAAGTTTCATTTGAAGTTGTAATTTATGTGACTGTAGAACTTGCATGCTCGAAATGGAATTGTATTTTAGTTGTTTTGCATTGCATTATTTATTAAAAAGGTAATTATTAAAGTAAAATAATGTATTTATTAAAGTAAAATTATTTTCTTTCTCGTCCCCGTAACTACCTTAAGAAATATATATTTATAATCTTAGGGCTTCCCTACTCTCCCTAATCTGCCGACAAGCCTTATTACGACTTTTGAAGTCTATGTGGGGTACCTGTCAGTTACTCACTAACAGAAGAGTTTTATATCTTTAATATAGAGAAATATATATCAGAGATATATTTTAAAACATTTTTTAGAAAGGACTTATTTCCTTAAAAAACCATTCTTTAGACTCTAAAACAGGGTAACTACCTGAAATTTGGCAGTTAATTTTATTATAATCAAAATTACACATTTCCCTTTACTTAGTTCGAATGAAGTGATTTTGCATGTTACGATAGCGAGGGCGAATGACTTATGACATTATAGCTGTTATACGAAAAAGGACTTTAATCAACGAGCATAGAATTCATTTCAAAATAGCAAAAAAATCCTTAGAAATATGAAACAGCAAAAATTTTTCAAGTAAGCGACCAAAAAAGAAATACCGTTTGTTTTATACATAACGCTAATGCTGAAAACAAAGGCTTTAGAGTGGACGTTAATTGGAGCATGACGAAAGGGACGCGCAGGTAATAATAGGTCGGTCGGTTATTTACTAGGAAATGTATGAATAAATCTAGATTTAGTGTTTTTTATCTGGCATATGTATTGTGAGGCTATTGTGGCTCAGTGGCAAAGGGTGTGACTATAAGCGCGACGGTTGTGAGTTTGTTTCAAATTGGATAGAATGAATTGTTTTTATTTGCTTGATTTGGTAACTAGATAAAGCAGCGCTGAGATCTACCAACTCAACGTGTAATACTCGAATCTTGAAAATTCTTCAGAAAGTGGGGAACGTAGTGTGTTAGTGCCAGGTTTCCTCTGCCTACACTGCAGGTCACAGCGTGAAGCCAAAAAAAATATTTTTGAGTATTGATCTCGTATATCAACTTTGTGGGAATCTTACTTCTACAGTGATGAGAGCAACAATAATAGCCAGACCTTGATTTGGGTGCATTTGCAGTATATAATTATAATTAAAGCATTATTTGTTAGTAAATAAAAAAAATATATATTTAAATTTTAGCTTGCAAATATGAAACTAAATAGATTTCACACGAAATGTTCACCCAAATACGTAGACAGAAGCCACAGTACGGTGTCCCATAAGTCAATACTCATGTCTCATACTAGCTTGCCTACGTACTCGTATGTACGTAGCTATGCCAGGCTTACCTAATAGTCGGTTGACTTAAGCAATTTACAATGCTGACATTGTAGCCCTATTGATAGAGGGAGTTTATATATTACCAACAAATATACTAACATAAATATGGTATATATTTGAATATAGTATAGATTTATATGAAATAATAAATTCTTATACTCGGAAAACTCAATTATACGATGATAAAAGCATCAAAAATAACTTACCTGGCTAATCTGACTTATGTAAATAACGACGTTTTTGTTTCAGTTTCACGTTTTTCAATTAAATATAAATTTTACATTTACACCATTATACGTCCAGATAACTGTAAATATTCCATAAGGATGGATTACCTATAAAGGTCCTTTATTAAATTGTCTCTTTTAGTTCACAACAAACATATTGACGTCGTAGGAACGTGCTTGATTGCACACGATGGCTGTAAACTTGGATTCTCGCTAGATTGTTTATATTAAAATATATTTTTTAACGTTATTTGTATGTAATATAGTAATTATATTCTAATATAGTATATTTTTTTCTATTTTATTCTATTCTAATATAGTATATTTTATTCTATTATATTCTATTCTATGCTCTGGATATACAATTTACTAAAACAGGTGACAATTTATATTTGCCTCTGAATGCAAGAAAACTAGAAATTAGCAATTAGGCTACATTTGAATACTACCTAAAAGAAAGATTTTTTCTGTACATTATTTTTTCTCCATTTCCGTCCTATAAGGACACTTCCTCTTCCCATTTTCAGCCTAATTCCTGTTCCCATTTTGGAGGCAGTACGAGTTGGGTAGTGGAACTTGACACTCGTTACCAGAGCGACAAAATGAAAATATTAAACATTTAATTTCCTCGAAAGGGAATCGAACTCGCAACCTACCTTTACAGTCTTGCGCACGCTTGTGCTTCCCTTCCACGATATGACCTTAATATTACAAAATGTAATCAACTTTTATAACTCCAGTCTTCATTTACACAGGTAGCGTAATAGTTTCTTAATTACTGCTAATCCTGGTACATCCTCGCTATTTTCTCTATTTAACAAGACTCGAGACTGGCTAAATTAGAACTGAAAGCAAGCGAATTTGAATATAAATACCTTAAAAAGTTAATAACTTAAGAGTGAATTTCAAATGCAATGATGTGCATCTCTCTAATTGGAAAGTAATGTTTTATTTATTTTCAAAGTTCGTCTACTTCAGCGATCAAAGACGGATCTTTTAGGTATTTAGTGCTTGCTGTTTGTGTAAGGGATTCTTTTAGCGAAATCCACGATTATATTTAAAATATCAGAGAGATGGGAATTAGCCTAATGTATGGATTTTAATGAAAAATTCCTTTGAATCATACATTTTGAATTGAATTTAAGTTGTTTTGTTTTATAGTATGTAAAATGCTTAAGTGTGTAACTGTAAACGCGACGGTTGTGGGTTCGATTCCCACTCGAGGAAATGTATTATTATTTATTGAAATATTTAATTCTTCACTCTGGTAACAAGGCAAAGCGCGACGTTGACTTTCGGGACTCCACACGCAATGCCTTAAAAATTCGGGGAAAAGTGAAGAACGGAGTTCCCTTTGCCCACCCTGCTAGATGCGGAATACTTGAAACTGAAAAAGTCTATTAAAAGACTACCTTAAAAACCCCTACTTTAACAAGATAGCTGATAAACTGCAAATTTAATAATATAATTAGTAAGAAAGTCCACGTCACAAACACAAATTACGATTTGAGCGTTTCGCTAGGCACTGGCTTGCCTGTCAAAAGTTTGCAGAACGCCCCCTTAATTAACACGAGCTTATATATATAGGTATAATGTAATTAAAAATGAGTTAAATATGCAAATTAAATGTAATTAGGTAAAACGTCATAATTTTCTTAAGTTAGGGGACAGCGTGACGCAGGTAGTAGAGTAGGTACAAATCGTGTTATGTCGGCGTGACGGTAATAAATTGAAGGTGTTAGTGGCACAGGCTTGTTGATAAAGCAGTTTGATGTGTTAGGCTATTTATTAAAAACTAGTGAATCGCTCGCGGCTTCGCCTGCTTATATAATTGAACCCTACATCCTTCCTAGATACATGGACTTTCCAACACAAGAGATTAGCGTATTCATCCAAACAAACTTCCACTTTATAATATTAGTATAGAAGTATAAGATAAGAATTTTTAGTCAATGTTAAATGGATCTAATTTTTTTCTTCTTTCTTGTTTTACTTTACTTTCTTTTTGGTTCATTTAAAGATATTTTCTCAAAATCTTCTTCTTTTTGAACAAAATTTTCTGACTCAGAATTTTTTATAGATGAAGAATAACGCCTACAATGGAAATATTCTTGAGAAACAAAATTTATTAAATTAACATACAATCTTTCGTAATGAAAATCGCATCAAATATTTATTAAATCAAGTTATTAAACTGGAAGTATTTACTTATTCATGTACTAGCTTGAAAATGTTTCATAGAAAATCTTTGTTATAAGTTAATCCCACTTAACCTACACCTCAAATACATAACGTAAAGAACTCTGGTGATCCAATTATTATTGAAACATTGAACAAGGCAAGATAAAGAGCGGAATTCAGTTCCAAAATTCCAAATATCTCACGTTCTGCCGGAATATTGAACAACAGAGTGTCTGGACACTAGTGTGTGGCTATGAGGAATAAATGATAAAGCAGAAAACAATATTCTAATTAGAACTTTAATCTGTGATCAACATGTTTCATCATTTGATTTATTTAATCGCTCATGTCATGTAATCCTATTTAACCTAAACCACAATCACATAACACCCTGTAGATAATCTAATAATTATTCAAACCAATAACAAGATAACACTAAACAAATACCAGCTCATTACAGCTATTACAGTTGACTGACCACAAACGATTTTAATTAACCAAGTCGATACCTACTGATACTACTATATAAAAACTGACTGACGAAGTGACTGACTGACAATACTTCTAATGACCTTTTTATATGACAAAGTCATTTGTTATAATGTTCGAACTAAAGATAAATATTTATAAATAATTTATTAGTGTTTCGAAAATTTATATTTTTTATGGAGAAAATTTTGTTATGGAGCTCCGTAGCCGTTACTGAAACTATCGGACATCCAAAGAAAAATATCCATAACCGTAACCGAGTCTGATACATAAGTCTCGTTTAATTCTGGCTATGGGCGGATGAGATAGATGTGACAGGTTTTTGTTATGACAGGATTTTTTCAAGCCGAGCCGGCATACTAGTGCAAGACTTCAAAAAAGTCTAATATTGGTTATCAAATTTATTCCAAACTTATATCTTAGATAAGTTATGTAGAACACCTGAATAATTTTCTTTCCGTAACCGGATCCAAGTTGATACGACGCTCACCTTACATTCATTGACACCCGTAACAACATACCCGATTTATTTGTATCATCTTTAAATTGTTCCATTAATTATTTAATTGCTACGCTCTATGTGTAATTGTATAATAATTCGATCAACGACCCTATTAAAATTTTCTATAATAAAAAGAAACAATTAAAATTACACCAACCCAAAAAGAAAAACAATTAAAACGTTCCAACTCAATTAGACCACTTCTATATTAAACCAAAATACGTTAACATTCATAATATTTATAATTATTCATAGCTCTAAATGTTTATTTCTAATTAAACAATACACCGCAAGAATTCCTGAGAACAGGAAAATTGGTGAGGCGGTTACAAAGTAATCCTTTTCAGCGATTTAGAAATTTAAATGAGGGGACCGGACCGCCATTTTAATATTTCTAGGTAACGTGTGAATTAATTATGTAAATCAGTTAGTACATTGAAAATTTGCGAGTGTTATACGGGCTATAAACCGTTGGTGGTTAAGTAGATGCATCTCTAGATGTTATAGTGTAATAAATAGTGTGTAAAGACAAATTATTAGTAGATTTTTAATTTTTAAAACATGTTTTTTTAATTGTTGTTTACATAAACGATTTAAAAAGATTTTTACAATCATGGGTTGATTGTTGATTATAGGTATTCAAAAATATATATATACTTGTACTAACAAAACGTAATCGTTTGAGACCCTTGTCTTGTAGCGGCGCTGCGTTGCAAGAAAGGAACGTTTTAAATCGCCAAAAAATGGAGAAAAATAGAAAAAAGGAAACATTAATCTATGTCTAAAAGATTTTAAGATTTATAAACGTATCACACATAAAAACTATACAAAATAATAATTAACCTATACATCAGTTCAATTCTAGAAATTATTTCAAAGGCAGCCTTAGTAGGATAATTTCAAATTTGATTATGCATAGGAGCTTGGATAATGGAATCGGGCATTAGTGCGCATTTGGACGGGGCCTCAAGCCTACACACAGGTCGCAAAGTTACAGGAACTGCTCTGGGCTGCCACGTAGTGTCTTTTCTTTTCTCTTTTTAACAGTAATGTCTAAATAACATATAAAATTTTTATTATAAAATAACAACTTAAGAATTTATTCTATACAAACAATGCTTAATAATATTATTACTAGAGTCGGTGGGGCCGGTGGTAGCTTCTGTAGGACTGGATTCAGAAAATCTTGTAATGGCCTAATTGAATAAAGAAAATTTAGATTTAGATTTTTATGCATAATAAAGGTATAGTAGTATTGGCTATCTAGAACATCTGACGTTAATGACCACTCGACGAAGTTGATTAATCTATTCAAACGACAGCGTTACTAGTTCATTAAAACTGCAGAGCGACCTGTTATTAATGGTGTTACACCTTCAGCTGTAAGATGCTATCTCTTCTAATACATAAATCTTCACCTATCGTTGTGTAGAACGTAGTTTTCTAAAATGGGTGAACAAAATTAAATTAATCTTTTTTATTTTTTTTAATAACTTATTGAGTGACGGTCATCGTAGTGCAGTGGCATAAGCGTGTGACTGTAAACGCTTCGGTTGTGGGATCGATTCCCACTCGGAGAAATAAATTATTATTTATTAATATTTTCATTTCTTCTTTCTGGTAAGTTTCGTTGCTCAACAGACAACGCCTCAAAAATTGGGTAAAAAATATGGAACGGAGTGTTTTAACACATGTTCTGTCTGCTTATCCTGCTGTATGCCTTATACGGCGTGAAGTTAAAAGAATAACATATTACGTAACTTTTGTTTGAATAACTTCATGGTATTAAACATTTAGAAAATCTGACAATAAATAAAATTACGGATTATAATCCATGAAATAAAAATAATTATATTAATATTGCAAGTTTTGATATAAAAACTTCAATATAATTCGTTCTAATATTATCAACTTCTTTACATCTTACATCACTATTATCCACTAATGATGAGAGTCATAAGGCATCATTTTTTTTAGCCTTAAAGAGGTATAATACAAATCTACCTACAAACCTCATAATAGCTCTCAAACCTTCACTTGCCTAATTAACTCCATCAAGCTAAACGCACACAACAACCTCAATGTTAGCGTATTCACTTCGAGGGAATACTGTATGAGTACTAGTAGTACTAGTAGTGCTAGTAGTATGAGACTACATAATTTCTATTCAGACTAAAGTTACACTGGATTATGCACTTGAACATCCCAAAGCGAAGTTTCATAAGCCTTGCGCTATCCAAGCACGTCCCTAAGTTTGGATTCTACGATAAATATTCCTTTGGGCGGAGACGATTTGTATTAGTGGTACTTCTGGTTTAGTTGCTATTGTTGCTAGTGTAGCAAGATGGGGGGATTCAGGTGTGCTTAGATTTATGGGGAATATTATTGGATGAATTAGTTTATTTTACTGGGGGAACTTAATATAAAGTATATTTTATATTATTTCCGTAATTTATCTTGTTTTCATATAGACAAAGAGATAAATATTTAAAATAGTATGATAGAATGAGAAATAATGTTATCTTCAGGGAGTAAAAAGAATATAAGAAAAGGTCAATTACAGATTTCAATGGATTGTACATTTTCAAAAGAGCTTTCTAACCAGATCAAAATGTTTTTTTTTTGTCTTAAAAACATCGTAGTGCTAAGTTCCGCCACTCACCTCACATTCCTTGATTTCGAGCGGACAACAGAACAGAGTGTCTCAGACACTAGATTCTCTCTGCTTACCCCGCTATATGCAGGATAAATATATCAATGACTCCCAATATATTAACTTAAATCTATTCTTAACACATAATTGACATCAACTAATATATAACAAGCATACAAATTTGGCTACAGCGACCTAAGTAGGAATTCTCCGAATGGTTTGCAATAAATATTACTGGAGTGTATTACTGACAAGAGTTACTCCGCTGTTAGTGACGCGGAAGTGCATGCTACAGCGATCTGACAAATCGACGTAGGACCGTCAAGTTTGCTAGGAATTTGGATCTTTGATTTATTATAGTGCTTTTATGGAATTATTTATTGGGATTTCGATTATTTTTCTATTTTTATTTTAATATTTTTAATGCAATTTAGATAAAAATGTGGCTACGATCAAGATATATTATTGTTTTCCTATATTACACTTAATTTAAGTTCTCATTAGGTGCAAAAATTTATGTCTGTAGCACATAATAGATTTTGATAACGCGGTTATTTTTAATTAGAACACGAAGATACGAGGTTTTTTTGTGGATTTTTTTTTATTCTTGTGCTCAAAAGGCTCCGTAGAATTAAATATAATAGTAATGTTTGACACAAATTTCAGCTGGATACGCTATTAGTCGATAAATGATCTTGACAGACGGACAGATAAACAACAAAGTGATCCTATAAAGTTTTGTCTGTTCTGTTTTTTCTTCTTAAGGTCCGAAGCCCTAAAGAAATAATCTTCTAATAAGTAAATAAGTCTATATTTGGCTAAAGATTTGTTATTTATAATACAGGTAAAGCATCAAGAACTACACAAAATAAATTCCAACCTCGAATATATTACTGAATTAATATCAAATACCAATTTTGCTTTTTCAATTGAATATTTTAATCATAACATTAGTCTGCTTGGTTGTGAATCCACGATTTATTATTTCATAAATATTTGAAATTCGGCGCGATGAGGTCCCTTAAAGCGAGGCCTGGGTAACGACTCCCTCATCGAGTATCAAAAATAGCAATTGTCGACATGGAGTGGATAAAAAAAATAATTTTGAACATATTTCAACAAATTTTAATTTTATTTTGTTGCCAGTTATCATTTCAATTTAAAAGTTTTAAATAATCTGAATTATGTTTCACACTGTGTACAGGGTGGATTTGTCAGCACCACTTTAAATGAAACCACAGTTTTAAGTACTCTATAAAAGCCTAATATAATTCGGAAAAAAATAATTCCCAAAAATGTAAAAGTTATTTTTTCGAACAAAATAAATAATAAAATTATCGTTTTAAAATAAAACGCCATTTGTAAAGTATAACATAGACACGCACACACTTACCTGTCATATCGGAAACGTCCCGAAATATAGGTAAGGATAAAAATCGTGAAATGAAAAAAAAATCCTACGTCCAAACTGTTGAGGTACCTTGATTAATTTCTTAGGTGTGGGTTTGAAATATATTACCCTATATGCAGTTTCAATAAAAGAAGCGCTGCCTCTTCCACCCTGTATAACAAAGCAGGCAGAGGAAGCTTAGTGTTAAGACACTTCATTCCCCAATATCCACCGAATTGTTGTCATATTAAGTATTGAGCAACGGAGTTGAATTCCGCGCTTTATCTAATTACCAGAGCGAGAAGACAAAAACAATTAACTCCCCGAATCCGAATCGAACCCACATACGTACCATTACCAGTCGCTGTGCCGCTGCGCCAGGACGACCTCATTCCGGCAGTTAAAAAGTTACTATGATGAAAAATATTTGGCTTAAAAAATAACGTTAATAGTATTAGTTAATAAATCTGGCACTTGAGAGCTTTTTAAAAGTTATAATGGCCGTTTTTAAAAACTTTTGCAAATAAACAAAGCAGTAAATAGTTTAAAATATTTATGTTACAAACAAAAATAGTAGATTTAAATGTTACATTTGCAGATAATGTTGTTTTCTTTTTGTATTTTATCAGTTACAAGCCAAACTATATACCATATAAGACATATAGTCTTAAATTAAGATATATTTCATTGTAATATTATAATAAGATTTAGTGTCAAAAATAAATTAATTCTATTTCTAACATAGCAAAATATGCAGTGTCAAGACACTAAAAATGTTATTCATATAATATACTCAGTACACACCTCTGTATACAATATAATAATTTATTCTCTCCTTGGGGTAAACCTGCCTGGAAGAGATCGCTATCGATCCTAATATATTGTACTGTTCCATATATCTGTAAATACATTAATTGGGTTACAATAAAGAATATTTTACTTACTTTTACTGTACTCTCCTCTTTCCGCCAAATTTTCTAGATATTGCATATAGAGTGACGGAACTCAACGCCGCGTTTTGTTTACAAAATTTTTGTTATGAACATAGATTTCTCAAAACAAACACGTAGGCACAAACACCACTTAGTGTCAACATTCGGCATAGTAAAACGCTAACGAGATATCCGTAACAATTAGAGAGACTCTCGTCAAAAAAGTTTTAATGACTGTTCCATTTTGTTAAAAAGGAAAAAAAGCGATTGAAAACAACTCGTAGAAGCTCGTACCTGCCTTTGCCACTGTTTTCCACAGAAATTGCCTTCCTTTACGAGAACGGCTTTCCAACCAAAAACTTTGTAGGTTTTGTAATTATATAGGGGAAGGTATTTTTTCTGGGTCATGTTAATTCGGTAAGGGCCTCATGGAACTAATTTCAAGAAATTAATTCGGTTGTATTATAGAATTGGTCTACTCATTGTTATGTAAACAACCTGGTGAAGATATACAGGTTGTTAGAATTCTGGTAAGCACGCCTTGATTAAATTAAATTCATTTAAAATGAACAAATATTTTAAAAAAGTTACTTTTGTATCTTAGTAAAAATTACTGTTATCCTTATATTACAGACAATATTAATTTTTTTTTTACTTCACGCTGTTTTCCGCATATAGCAGTAGCAGCAGTAGGGGTAGACAGAGGAAATTTGGGAACCTAGTGTTAAGACACTCCGTTCCTATTAAGACAGGTGTCTTAATAGGAATTCCCGTTGTTCCTTTTCCGCCAAATTCTGGAGACACTGCGTTTTGAGTGGCAAAACTCAACGCCGCGATTCTCTTCGTTACAAGATCGTGGAAATGAAAATATCAAATATTACATTTCTCTAAATAACTTTAATATTAATAATTTAACAAAATAGAGAATGATTATAGAAAATAAGTTGAAATTTTAGCACAGTATTCTATTTCTGCCTCTTCAGAAGTTACGATATAACTTTGGGCACGTGAAGTCTTTCATTTATCTGATACGCGTCAAACGCTTGGTGAGTGGAAAGTTTTCTCGCGATAAATTGTAATGTTATGTGATGTACTTAGATGGAGAATAATGGAGAAGACAAATTTATAAATATATTTATATCATTAAATATTTTACTTATTTAAAGTGTTTTTTTAAGTTTAAATGGTGATATAATGTAATTATAGAGAATGTTAGATATGTTTAATTTTTTGTAGGCAAGGTGAAGAGGTGAAGGAAGGAAGATTGTCGCGCTTACCGACGGTAAATAAGGTATGACGCTGTTTTGCCGCACTACGAAGGCTTTATATTTAAGGCCGTCGTAGTGCGGCAAGTATTTTTTTGGTATATTTTTAATAATTATTATTCAAAAGAAAAAATATAATTATTCAGATTGTTATATTACAAAATGTTCTACATCTAAAATTTATAAAGGTTCTTCTAAATATTTATTTAATTTTCTCGCAACAACTAAGCAACATCCATTCTTCATACATCACCACATCCAAAAATGTTCCCCCCTACAATGATAGGCTATCACTTCGCAGCGTACTGAATTTTTAAAGAACTTAGCTGGATGCTTTCAACAAGTTCGCCTCAAACCCCAACTCACCTGATTTACATAACACGCGTAATACGGACCGAACTTTGGTTTTCCCGTCTGACTTCACGATATCTCTCAGGAATTTTAAATTTATTCCTTTTGAATTTAAATTTTTTTGTACGCCAAACTTCTTGGCTTATGTTTTAGTTTGACAAGCCATTGTTTTAATGTTTAAGTTGTAATTTTTTATGAATTTTCAATTATTATTGATTTAGATGCTATATTAATGGGTTTTCAGAGACGAAAAGTAAAGTGAAGGTATTAAAGGCTATGTACGTATCCTAAACATAGCAGCACAGGCAGATGAAACCTGGGAACGTAGTGTTAAGACACTCCGCCGCTTAACGCCGCTTTTTATTTTACCAGAACAATATTCGGCAATGTAAATAACTAATTCCCCCTGAAGGGTATCAAACTCGCGGCTATCTCGTTTATAGTCTGCTGTAGATGCCTTGCAATAGAAAATATAATTAAATAATAAATAATTAAATATTTTAAAAAATATATATTTAACGACAATTCTTTCAAAGTGAGATACTATTACAACGCTATTATATTTGCCTTTTCTCTTAGAATATCTATCTATTCACTGGTCTGTCACAAACACGGCCGGTCAAGCGGAGTAGTACCCACTGCACAGCACACGTCCGGAGATAAAGTGACGTCACTTCACTTTGCCCTCTGAAATCTGAAGGTATAATTAATGTTCTTGAAAATGTTGTTTACATATATGAGGCCAGTGGTCACTGTTAGTAGGTTCGATCCCCACTCGAGGAAATGAAATAGGTACTTATATCTATGCGCTCTGGTGTCGAGTCAAAATGCGGCGTTGAGTGCCGTCACGCAACACGCAATGCCTCCAGACTTCAGCGGAAAGTGGGGAACGGATAAGCTGTACGGGAAAAAGAGTGAAAATAAACATTATAACCTTCACTTAACCTTTTTTACCTCGGTTACTAAAGATTCGTTACCAGGAAATTAAAATATCAAATATTTAATTTCTTCGAGCGGGAATGGAATCCACAATCCATCTTGCTTACTGCCACACGCTTCGCCACTACAAGCCTCTATACGTTTTCTAAAAAATATAAATCAAAATATTCCCCTATATAAAACTTGAACCGACAACACCTTACATAAAACATTCACAAACCACAGTACCCTACTTGCCCCTACAGTATCAATAACAGAGTTCTTGCCACAACAAAATTTAAATTCAAAAAGCGACTCCGCTTAAACTTATACATGCTAGTATCAATGTTAACAAACTTTAATTGACCACCGTGTGGGAAGTAAAACATCTGCTGACTCTGAAATTTCCCTCGCATGTCAATATGGAGTGTAATTTGAAAATTTAATTTAAAACATATTAATTTTGTAGTCAAATTGTAGAATATTTTTGTTTTAATGATATAATAAAGATTGGTAACTTTGACGGCGTAGCTTGGGTTAATTACGAAGGTAGAGGGTTCGATTTCGTTTTTTTAGCTTCAGGCTTTATTCCGGTCCATAGCAATATGACAGAAGAAACCTGGCAATCTAGAGTTAGGACTCTCTGCTCCGATTAGGACACTTCCACACACCTTCCGCTGATTTAAAAATATTTTGGCCATTTACTGAAATGAAAATTTAATTATTTACTACTCTGTTCAAAATTGGATATCCAAACATTTAAAAATAATTAAACTAAATATATATACCGTAAACAATCTCAATACACCACCCACACTATATAAGGTGAATAGGAACAGAAATCCATTTAATAATTGATAGGTTTTGCTGTGTTAAGTCTAAGACCGACAGGCATTGTTCTGGTCCAGGTCTATAAATGATGATAAAGTGCTCTCGAAGCGCCTAAGCTTAGACCTAGTAACTGTATTTGGGTGAGGCATTGAAAACCATATCATTTGAGTTTACGGTACGTTTGTGTGTTTGTGCAATTTCAATTACTAGGTAGACTATGTTGAGCACTAGGAATAGGGTTTATCCTGTTGTAATCCATTCAACGCTGCAGTTTCATGTAATCAGATTGACATCAGATTATTTTTATTGAGTACCAGGTATACATGAGGCCGGTCGTAGACGCGGTTTGTAAACGTGACGTTAAGTTTGTTCTTTAGTTGTGGGTTTGGTTCGTACTGGAGAAAATAAAATACTTAATATTTTTATTTTCTCCCTCTGTGACGAGCTTGGCTTTAAGTTCCACCATTGAAGATACAATGCCTCTAGAATTAAACGGAAAGTGGAGGTGGCAGTGTTTTAATGGGAACAGAGCTACATAACGCTAATTCCCCAGGACAAAATAACTAAAAGTTTGACATCATGGTATCGAAAGCTCTCAAGTTTATTCATTTTTACAATATTTTTCATTGTTACTTCTCTCCGCTCTATAAATGAACTAACTAATATAACCCACAACACCAATCTTTACAATATACAGATTTACTTAACAAATAGTATTTAATAAAAAAAATCACTACCTCACTAGAAAGGCACTGAAATTTGCACATGAAAGAGCCCCACAATCTTCCTTCCATGAGTTCGAGTGAACTATTCCGAGTGAAATAGTTCTCTAATTAGAAGGAACCTGCCTGGTCTTGTTAGGCGGACGAACTGAACCATAGTGTAAAATTGGTACTAATTGAGACTGCTAATGCAACGTATATTGATGCATAGATACCATAATATAAGAAAATTAAATAAATTGTAGAATTTAGTGTTAAGACACTACATCACTTTTCACTGAATTCTGAAGGCATTGCCTATTGAGTGGCGGAACATAACGCCGCACTTATGTCTCGACATCAGAGCGAAGAAATGAAAATATTTAATTGCCTTGAGTAGTAATAGAACACACGACCAGGCTCGCGCTTGCGCCCGTGCACCACTGGCTTCAACACCAGTAAAACAGAATAATAAGTCACTATGTCCCCATCCATCTCACGTCTGTCACAAAATATAAAGCCCATTACAATCTTTACATCAACAATTCCACGAACAATACAAAAGTGGTTAATTAAGCTATAATTCAGAGTGTACTGTATACGAATTGAACTTAAAAACCCGTTTCGTGCCAAAATGCGGTGCAAATAAATCCTCAACAAATCAGTTAATACCGTGAAACATTCGTTGTAATTTACATACAAACATACGACGGTATACGGAAATACAAAAAGAGTGCGTTTCAACAGCCGAAAAGTGGGGACAATTGCAAAATAGGATTATTGGACTTTTGTGAAATAATTATAATAATGTCATCAGAATGTGAACAGAGTACAAAAACATTAGGTTCCCTCTGGTGTCCTCTACTATATTCTATGACGGATACAGCATGAAGCTAAAAATATTTTAAGTGCAAATTGAAATAAATTTTATATTTTAAGTATTTATTATTACTTCAAGTCCAAATGTTCCCAGAACAATGAGACGTTATGGTGCTAATGAGAAAATTAAGAAATAATAATGATAAATACTTACTTAACCAATTAAAAAAAAATACAAATATATTGTTATCGAACCCACAACCAACGTATGTCATATATAAATCACTGTACTGTGTAACTCTTATATCCATAAGTAATACAGAAATTTTCATTTTACTTTCTACCATTAAAGGGAGAAATACATTTAGTATGAAGACAGACGTAAGTTAGATAAATGTTCTCTCAATAAATCTGCTTTACTGGTCACTTCTTTTATTTCTTAATACCTAAGCGGTACGGAGTAAATTTAAGTTTTTTTTCATTGTTATATATATACATGGAACATATATTTAGAATTTTATTATAAGCCTATAAAATTATATTAAAATAAAGCTAGGCTAGCTAGGTTCCCAGGGTTCCTCTGCCTACCCTGGTATGTGTTGGATACAGGGAGTATTAACGCAAATAATTGTAGACAGAAATTAACTTTATAATGTTTATCACGTTGACATTAGATTATTTTACTTAAAATATCATAGTCATACAAAAAAATAAAAAAATTGGGAAATCATACTATGAAGTAGCTAAAAAGTATCTTACAAAAGCTTTTATAAACATGTAACATCCGGCGCTCTGTTCGCAACTTTTCCTTTAAAATTTGAAATGGGTCAAATTTCCAGTTGATTTTGCGTTTTGAACATTAAAATTGTTTTGAACGTAAAGTTTTCCATAGGTACTGAGTATAGAAGTTGTATATTACATACTCTACGCAGATTGTGGAAATATTTTTGAGACTAAAATGTTTTACTTTTATTTTATAGTAAATATCTAGGTTCTGCATCAATTCTATGTTTGTAGATCACGCCACTCAAAAAGCTACGTCTCGGATTCGTATGATAAGGGAAGAATGGAGAGTCTTGACAATAAGTAAAAAACGCTTAAAGCGTGAATCAAAACAAAAAGACAGAAAAGAATCACGTCCAAAAAAAGTCCAATAAAATTTACATATATGGTTATTACGTAAACAAACACGTTCACTGTATGTGAAATTGATGTGTTTTGTCGCGACGATTGCCATTTTATTTTCGAAGTTTCACTTGTAGTACATTCTGTGAAAGCAATTACTGAAACCCATAAAAATGCCGTCTTAAGCCGCAGTAAATTCACCAAATTCTTCTTTATATTGAGTAATTAAAGTGGATTTTCTATACACGAAATGGACGATCGCGAACATATTTTCTTAACAGAACATTTAAATTTTTATATAAATATTTCTATTTTAAGAAGTTTTACGTCCGCTTCGGGTACAGTTTTTTTGACACGGCTAAAGCTTTTGGATACCAAAGACGCCTGTCTGAAAACGCGGATACGAGTTCGATTTTCATTACGTTTATGCCCTCCTTCTATTTATAATGCCTTGAAAGCGGAGAACACAATGTCTGAACATTAGTTTCTTTTTCTTTTTCTATTTAGAAAGTGTTTTTTTTTCTCAAAATAACTTAAAATTTCTATCCCCAAAGCCTACCCAATAATAATAACTACTAATGCCAAACTTATTCGAAAATTTCCAACAAAACCACCAAATTAATTAAAATGTACTGTACACATTTGATTATTTACAGAGCCACCCAAAACATTTGTCGTAGATTCCCATCAAAACGGGCTAATTCCCTGAAAATACTGCAAACAAGCTGTATTAAGGGACGAGAAATATGATTTCCGTATCCCGCTACTCTCGTAAAGAAACATTAAGGTGCTATTAGACGCTACGCCGTGCTCAGATGTAATATTCCGCTTTAGAGAACGTTTTATATAATATTTTAAATATCTGATAATGGATGATAATGGAAATTCTTGTATTAGACTAGATTTTTCAAATGGCTTCGACATGGTCAAATGGAAATAACTAAAAGTTGTGTATCGTAGGTATAGCGGGTTTCTTAAAATCATTTTTCTAGCTTCACACTGTATTCCGCATATAATAGGGAACCTGGGAACGCAGCGTTAAGACACTCCGTTCCTATTAAGACACTTTCGTTTACGACCGCGCTAATTTTAAAATTATTATAACTTAATTGTACATTAATAATTAATTAAATGCATGGCTAGCTTGCTCCTGCAATATAATTATCTATCAATATTCAATAATTTGATAACATAACTAATGATGGTATGACCTAGCTTGTAATATTGGATTTAATATTATAAGAATAATATTTACATTCATTGAGGTCGTCGTGATGCAAGGGTTCAAACGAGATCCTGTAAACGCGACGTTTGTGGGTTCGATTTCGACTCGAGGGAATGAAATATTTAATATTTTCTTTTACTCGCTCTGGTTATGAGGTAAAGCGCGGCGACGAAATTCTAACAAGTTGTAACAAACTTGTAAGAACTTCATCGTAGCTTGATGCTTGATGAACTATTACTTTGTGGTCAGTGTGTTTGAATGGTTTCCAAAGGGTGCAATTTAGAATCCTGCTACGTTCAATTTTTATACGTTATTTCTCTAACGGTCTAAAGTGCGGAATAAAACTTTATAAAATGTAAAATTTTAAATTATAGAAAAATATAATTTTAATATTTTAAGTATTTTTTTAGGAAATTACAAAAAATAGGTATCGAACCCACAATCTCTCGATCTTACAGTCGCTTGTGCCGCTACTGCACGACTCACTCAATATTTAAAACAAAATTAAAAACCTCCACAAAAACAAAACAAACACTTTTAAAACATGTAAAAAGTATTAAAATAAGATATTTTCTAAGGCGATCATAAAGATACTTATAGTCGCTATTACCGCGTTCTACTACGCGTCCGAGCAACGGCAAAATTCCGATTTATATAGACGTTTAAAGCGAGCCATTTAATAGCAGTGTTCCTCTTACTTAACAAATAATTTACTGTTTACAATTTGTGCTTTATATTTTGTGTGATAAAGTAAAATATTTTACGTTTCGTTTGATTTATTTGAGAATTAAGACCGAAAATATCAAAGTTGTGTAATGTTATGTTGTAAAAACATATATTTAGACTTAACCAACATAATTGATAATAATTGAATTGGATAATTGTATGGTCCACGCGGGCGAAGCCACGATCCGAATACTAGTTATCATAACATTTTTATCCAAGAGTTCACAATCACTTTTTTGCAGCTTAGATAGGGATCAGGGAATTTGAACTCCCTACAATTCACCACTAGTCAAATAACAGAAACGTACATTATTTGCAAACTAAGAAGGTTTCCCACTAAAAGGAATTTAATGCACACAACATTCAAAAGCCTCCATCAATCTTACATATTTCACATGAACACACAAACGAGCTGCATTACCTGTATGACTGATTATACCATCGATATTTAGGAATAGAATGTTTTGTGATGTGTTTTTCATCTTCACGCTTTATCCCGCATGGGACCTGCTCTGCGGGATAAATGAAGTAATGTCAAAACATTGCGTTTCTTACTTTCCACCTGAATTCAAGATCTCAATATAATTTTCTCGCGTGGAATCGAACCCACAACGGTTGGTCGTGCTTACAGTCGGTCGTTATATCATTGCGCGTTGACTAACTCTTATTTTTTAACCGACTTCTGTAAGAAAAGGAGGTTATCAATTCGACTGTATTTTTTTTTTTTTGTTTGTTTCCTCATAACTTTTAACTGGGTGGACCGATTTTGATATTTTTTTTTTTATTTGAAAGGTATAGCTTCACGAATGGTCCCATTTTTTTGGTCCATGTCTGACAATGGTATCCATGAGAAAATCACATAAGTCTTAAATTTGCATTATGCATGTGCGCGACAAATAGACGAATAACTCAATGTCGCGCCAACCGATTTTGATGATTCTTTTTTTATTTGAAAGGATACACTTTAAGGATAATTTGGTGAAAGTTTGGTTAGGTTTCGATTATGAAATCCGGAGAAAATTGAGAAAGTTTGTTTTTTTGGTCAAAAATTAATTATACTGTAATAGTTACAAGCAAAAACTTTTTAAATTGATGTCAGAAGTGAGATTCCTGATCGTTGCATTTCTTTTCAACCAATCTCAAAAAAGAGGATGTTCTCATTTTCAACCAACTTCAAAAAAGGGAGATTCCAAATTCACCCGAATACTTTTTATGTTTGTTCTTGTCAATATACCAAAATGTAACTTTGCACAAAATAATAGCTAATTAAATGAAGTTTTA
>HE670935.1:142343-182357 GCA_000313835.2 Heliconius melpomene melpomene
TAATTATATAAAGATTTTATAATTTTGAAGTCGGTGCCAAGTAAAACAAACAGGCTTAGTAATTAGATATTGTAGTAAAGGTGTTGTAGCATTAGTTTGACACCGACTTCAAAATTATAAAATCTTTATATAATTATTTTTCACTTTTTAGTTCGTTGTTAGAAGTCGGTTTTTGTTTTTGTTAAAAATTAATTTATTAGATTTATGTTACAATTTATTAACTCGTACACGACTTAGCATGAAGTTAAAAAATTATAATAATGTGATTAACATGAAAAGTATGGACAATTTATTTCTAAAAAATCCTATTTTTAAAAGTTTCAAAAATATATAATAACAAAATTTCAATACGTGTACCTCCGTAGTTGTAACTAAAATAACATTAAAATATATTAAAATAACAGCAATATCTAATAAAAACACTCAAAATCCAAATTGCAAATTTCTCTAAACCGTCTAAACATTCAGCCCGCGTCAAACTCTTTCCTCATGAAGTTACTTAGTTTATTTTAATTAAGGAAACGAACAGCTTTTAAATATGAATAAGTCATGACCTCAGCCGAGTCCGTCTAATTACTGTACTGAAAATGATGTTAATGAATTAGGCTTTAATAAAATAACGAGGAGAAATCGACACGCGTCACCTCACTTTGGAGATTGTATATTGGGTGGCGGAACTTAACACCGCACTATTTAATATAACGGGATAGTGATTTCCATTTTTTGGGTGATTCCACTTGAGAAAACGCTGTTAGTGAATATTAGGGTTTATTAGAATAACGATCGAATTAGCACCCGTCATCTCCATTTGGAGATAGGTAATATGTGCTTGGTTGCGGAACCCAACATCGTGTTTGTATATAACTAGATATTTTAAATATATTATAAATATTATTATTATAAATTTATATAATAGAATATTTTTTTAGCATAGGAATAAATACTGTTAATATTGAAATAGAGTTTAATAAAATCAACACGCGTTATCTATTTTTCTGTTTTTGAGTTAGCAGAGAGAGTATGAGACAACTGACGGCACCTAACCTCTTTATGTGTTCGGACGGGAACATACTTTTTTAATATTAAAAAGTTAACCTACAAATTAAAAAAACAATTAAGTGTCTTAATGAAAATAGGGTATCTTAACATTAAGTTCCCAGGTTTCCTCTTTTAAACGATTTTCAAGCGATTTTGAATATAATTTCTATACGTTTTCTAAAAAGTCAGTAGTATATTAAATAAGTTAATGAAAAAAGCTCATTTTAACTGCGTTTCAGGTCTCCCTCAACCGTTTTAGATGTTTTTCGATGTGACTAAACAAAGCAAACGACGTAAGCAGTCTGAATTGCTTAAAAAGGCTATAAATAACTTCAGAATATAAAGGATATAAGGCATTTTCCAGGGGCGTGGTCTGACTCTGTTGGGGACAATTTTAATGCGATATTACTTAGCATATAAATCATATACTTTAAGCTATGAGAGGAAGCGTATTTATTTATATTTTTGTATATTTTTTTTTCTATGTTGCTATATTTAAGAAATTGTTTATATTGTAATTACTAATAGATTTTGTATAGTTTATAAAATTTATTGAAGTCGCTCCATATAAAATAAATAAAATAATCTATCTTACAATTTATAGGGTAATATCGGAGATCATTTCGTTTCATCCGAATATTTCAAGTTTGCTCTAAATTACAGAATTTAACATCGTGTTTACAATAACTATTCAAGTAATATAAAATTACTCTTATACAATTTTCACCATTAACATTAGCATTGCATTCAATTTTTATTAATATTATATCTTCAGCTTCACGCTGAATCCTATATAAAGTGGATTCAACAGAGGGAACCTTGATTATGACACTCTTTCCCACGCAACGCGGATCTCAACGCCGTGTTAAATTAATAAGTATTAAACGTTGAATTCATAGCAAAACGCTACGTTAAAACCGTAATAAGAAGATTATTATTTAAGTCCAAAAGAATTCATAACTACAATCGCTATTACTCATCACTTAGGCCACACCGCCAGCTTTGAGCGTCGCGTGTTCCTACCGTCATTTTAGTCCTTAATATGCGCACGAATGAAGAGATTTTCAATTTTAAGCACTCAATTAAAACAGTAATATAACTCGTTGCATTAAATTGCATTCAGTTACCTATTCGCTTTTGTAGGCACGATAATTATAGTACTAAATGCGTGAATATAATCTATAAAGGCTAGTAAATGCTAAATGGCGAAAAATCCTTTAAAACGTATTGATGTGTAAGATTTTGTAGGTAAGCTAATTGAAATCGTGATATATTTTAATAATTGAGGTCGTCATGCTACAGATGTACCGCCTTTGCCTATAAACGCGATGACTGTGGGTTCGATGGCTACTGGGAGGATTGAATTATTTTAATTTCCTCACTCTGGTAACTAGTCAAGGCGCGGCGTTTAGTTCCGCCACTCAGTACGCAATGTGTAAAACTTGAGCGGTATTTGGGAAACAAAGTATTTTAACACCAGATTGACTCTGAATGCAGCGTAACGCAGAAATTAACCTTAACTTGATGTTACTTAGTTACCTTACCTTAATATTCCCTTTATTGCACTTATAAAAATAGATTTTGAAAATAAATTAATAATGAAATAAGAATTATAAATATAATATTGTTTTTTTTTACAGAAATATACAACACCGTTATTTAAAAAAGTCAATTTAAATATTATAAAGCTACCGTAAAAGTATGAGAGTGCCAATAAATATGAAAATTGGATCATACAAAGTATATGAAGAAATATGGAATTTACATTCAAAAAAGGTTTTGCAGTACCTTGTACAAAACTGGGATGTTATCAGCGTAGGCTCTTCATTTTAAGTGCCAGAAAATACCTTATTAGTACCTCTGTATTGAAAGGACCGTCTAAATTAAGGATAAATTATATGTATATACGTTTATATGTTTAATATATTTTTGTTTTTTTTTTTCATTATACCATGCGAAAGTGTAAAAAAAATGTATTTTATTTCATATAGTAAAGAATAGAAATCAATCTCCGATATAGTAATTCTTTTCTGATAATATAAACTCACAGTTTTTTAACAACTTTTTTGCCTCTCTTGATAATTCGCTTAATACTGTATTAAAATCTGAAAGGACCATAAAGTTAAATCATAACTTTACTTTATTCTTAACTGTTTGCGGAAGAAATTAATAAGTAATTAAAAAAAATCAGCTTCAAGCTTTCCATCATAGTAGAGTAGGCTGGGGGATGGCTTTTCAATTCAATCTTGTAGCCGCGGGAATTGAACCCATAGGCGTCACGTTATATACAACTCATATTACAACATACGTTTTTATATTTTTATTTTTTTAGTGGACCGATAAATAAAATATATAGGTACATATTTCAAAATATATTTTCTTATAAAAGTATATTAAAAAAATTAATCAAAATACAAATACAAAACTTAAATATCTTCAATTACACTCTCGATTCGAAGTTCTGACTTTGCATTTTCTCCTTTTCAAGCAATTTAAATGTGAAACGTTTATATATAAAAAAAATCGTAATGTGGCCACTCCGCAAAGTTTAAGTGGCCATTAGCAAAGTTGTTTACAGCTGCCCCCGGGCGCGCCACTTTCCGCCTTCTACGCCAATATTTTACTTTTACAGACAATAAAATGGATACAATATTGACAGGGTTGGTGCTAAATCTTTACGATTACATGACGATAAAAATGTAAACTGGGTTTTCTTATTGTTTATTAATATTTAAAGCAGATATTTTTTAAACATTAATATTTTTAAAAAAAAATTGTTTTTTCAGGCATCTAGCAGGATGGCTAGGGAGGGTAGTTAAAGCACTCCGTCCATCCGATAAGCGCCGCTAAATTTAAGTAGCATAGCTGGATGAGTCACAGAAATCAAAACGGCCGTCGTAGTTAAGTAGGACAACGTCTGACTGAATGCGATGGTCGTGAGTTCAATCTCCACTCAATGTTAAAACAAAAAAATATTAATTATAAATAAAGAAATTGGTTACATTTACATTATTCTAATTAACCCGTATATTCTGTATATAAGAAGAAATTAGTGCGATTTATCACTAAATTTTCTCTACTATTATGACATTTAAAACAAAACCATAAACAAGCATCGAATCTACAACGAATACAGCTATTAATATACATACTACTTGGTACTAAAATACACTACCAGATACCAAAATATAAACAGGTATAATTAATAATAACATATAACCGAAATCCCTTGATAATGTATATTATCCGTACAACACAACTCAACCGATGTGAATTCATATCACATTAGTCACCAATGAAGCAGATAATCTAGTTAGTATAAACATCACCGAGGCCGTCGTAGCGCAGTACTGCGTGTGACTGTAACGCGACGTTTGTGGGTTCGATTCCCATATTCAATGTGCGGGAGGTACCTTTGACACGTACCAGGTGTTTCATGTTTTCTTGCTTTTTATAAAGAAATAAATAGGTTTTTAAAAAATAAAGAAATATAATCATCATGGTGTTATGTTACTTTGACTATAAACGCGATGGTTGCAAATTCGATCACCAGCCTAGGGAAATAATAATTTAGAATTTGCTGGTCTGATAAAATGCGGCATTTAGTTCCGTCATTCAAAACGCAATGTCTCGAATTCGGATGCATGGGGAGAACGGTGTGACTGTCTCCCAAGCTAAGGAAGACCAAAAGATTTTTTTACAATTTGAACTTATTATCCTAACCAACTTTATCCATGACTTAATTACTAATGAGCCTATATAGATTTTTATACTTGTACTGTAATAATAATACATTAGTTATATAGGCGTCAATTAGGCTTGTTAAATAGCACCTCAAGTGATAGGTATTAATGTAACGTGTCATTTCGATTAGGCTTAGTCGAAGCTTGATTACTTAAGTCCTACTAAAATAATCTCGGTAATTACCCTTATAATTCAGACAAATCATTGTGTTTATAAAGCTAAATACTGAAGATATAAATGTTATAATTTAGTAAGTGGGGATACTACATGAACGGAGTGTTTTAACACTATAGATTAGTTGTATTAGATTGGTTAATCTCAACGTATCTTCTTATCAGATAGGAGTAAGGAAATTAAAATATTTAAAAGTGCGCGCACTGCCCGTGCGAGTGCGCGATGGTGGTAGTAAACTGGTCGTGGACGTGGTCGCTCTACACATTACACCCCGGCGGCGGTGATAATGGTGGTAGTGGTGGCAGATGCGTCCAGCCTCATGACGGTCACTATTTACCAAGTTACTTAAGATTATACTATACTCTGCTAGATTGAACGTGACAAAGTGAGTCTGCACTTTTAATTTTTCTTATCTTTCACAAAATCCACGCGTAAATACTTGCTATTAATGTCTCAAAAACATGTAAAATAGAAAACAGAGTATTCTATCACTACATTTCCTCTTCCCAAAATAACATATCCGTCCATTAAGCAGCATCCGGCCCCATTATACATGTATTAGGAACGTGAGCCACACGTCAGTAGTTTCCGATACTAAGCACTTGAAAGTTTGGCGTTGTTCTGCATCTGAATTTCGCTGGTCAAAGCTTATATTCGAGCACGTCAACTCTCCATACAATTTAGTGAGGTGCCGGCTTTTCACTTTGTAGTGTCAACGTATGTGACGTACGGTGCGTCCTTACTTTGCAATAAACTGCGCTTCTGTGTAAGGTTATAGAAATTTCTATATATACTTTTAATTATATTTTAATCTACTTGTAGTAAGAATATTGTAAATCTAAATACCATAATCTATGGAACTACTGGTTCATTTAATAGCTTACATAACTTACCGGTGAGACAACGCCTGATTACTTAGCGTGATGGTTGTAAGTTCGTTTTCCATTTCAATTACATTCAAATTTTTTTTCATATATTTTTCCCAATTTTTTTCTTGTTGTCGTTTTAGTCGTCGTGTCGTGTCGTCGTAGTCGTGAAATTAGGCAAACTTTGCAAAAATTGTAATTTTCTTTTAAATCTTTTTAACTCATATATTCTGATATCTTATCTGATACATTCGATAGATAAATAAAATCTATTTAAATGTCTCTATTAAATCTGAATACACAAGTGTTTTCATAAATTGTTCCGCATATCATTTAAACGATGTACATATCCGAGATCCGCTCGGATTTCAAATGAAGTTATTATTTAGAATCCTATTTATTACGGCTTAGAGTTGAAAGTTTAATGGCTTTTTCATTACTCTAGTACAGCAATCGTTATAGAAATGGTATACATTTGTTTAAAAAAATGTTTTTTTTTTACCATATGATATTTTACAAGGCTTTAATGCTTGGACTGTTTCATAACTAAGCGCAGGTTCGAGTCCCGCTGTTCAAATTGTTATATAATAGCATGATTATTGCTTAACTGGTACACTTCCATAAAGAGTGACGACGAACTGTAATTATTCTCAAATACCCTAAAAAAACGGAATAATAAATAACATTAGACTTTTTTAACTTCATCTCGCATATTGCAAGGAAGACGAAAGGAACCCAGTGTCTAAACACTTCGTTCTTACTCCGTTTTTACTTCACTGCGTATTGAGTAGCGGAACTCAACGCCGCAAACACTATGTTCTCTCTGCATATAAGACAGAATATATAAAAAAATGTTGTACAAGTATACCATTTCTAATATAAATAGCCTCTATACATTTGAGACTGGGTGGGGCTTCGAAGTAATCGGTGTCGATTATAAGAACATATCGGAAATCTGTCACAGGAGCATCATATCCGCGACATGTGTTTAAATGTGCTATAATATACTTATTGTTAAGTTAGGTTCACATTGTGTATGCAATAATAAATCTGTGGATATTATAATTCTTTTTTTTAACTTTTTTAGAGTTTCATATTCAAAGGATAAAACGGGACCCAATTACTCTGTCTCTATGTCGGTCTGTCTGTCTGTCGCTAAGCTGTATATTTATAAACCGTGATAGCAAAAACTTTCATAGATACTTTTTCGTAAAATAGGCAACGGAGTGTTTTAACACTAGATTCCCTCTGTCTACGCTGTTATACGCGGGATTTGTAATAATAAAATCTTAAAATATTATCCCATTAACTCAATAAAAAATAACTTCTTTAACTGTAATAAAAACTGGCGTCGTTTCTCCTCTGACAGCCATAAAAAACTTTTGTATTGCGACTTAAATAAATATTCTTTTATCGAACAATTCTTTCATAACTCATGAGATTAAAGATTAAAGACTAATGGAATAGTAATTATATTAGATAGTGGTTCAATCATTTTTATGAATTGTTAATTGGAACCAAGTGCGAGTCGGACTCGTGCACGAAGGGTACCGTACCGGTTTCTATAATAAAGGGACAAACATTAAGTTTCTTGTATGATAGTCCCCTCAATGTTTTTTTTATTTTCTATTTTAATATAGAATGGTGATAGACCGGAAAATAGACCGACAGAGAAATCTTAGTAACATGACTATTATACAATTGTGGGTTCAATTCCTGTGGCTCGAAGAAATGAAATATTTAATATTTTCGTTTTCATACTTTGGTAGTGAGATGGATGCGGCGATCTTGAATCTTACGGAACCCTAATAACAAAATAAAATTTTCGTAATTCTTTATAGCTATAATATTTAAAATAAAAGTACTTTCTCAGACTAGAAAAACAATATGCGACGTTAAAATATAATCTAAAAAGAAAAAAACAAAAATATGTTTCGAAAACAGAAAGAGAGAAAATAGATTCAACGGCCCACTCACTGTTTTTTTTATTAATTAATTACACCAAGTATATTAAATTTCATTAATTAAGGAAGACGTTACTTGGCCCTATACGATCAAAATTAACGTTTTACTTCCGCCTACATACCTATATCTAATATTATAATACAAAATATGTTATTATCTTTATATGCAAACGCCCTTACAAGCACGCGCGTCCCTGATTAAATTTGAAACCGTAAAAAATCATGGGTTAAACGACATTTGATATTCTGCCCTCATTAAACTGAGTGTTAACACTGCGTAGGCTTAATGAATTCGCTTATAAGATTTGGAAATATGTTATGTGAAATATAATATGGGAATTTGGTACCGTTAAAAGAGAGAAGGAAAGCTTAGAGTTAAACACTTTTTAGAGGAATTTACAACTTTTAATACTGTGGAAATAAATACAAGTAGTTTCTGAATGTAACAAAATTTTTTTTGCAAAAAACTAAATTTGCTAATTTTTAAGCTTCTCGGTATATCTTACATAAGGGACCTGGGAACCTGGAAACCTAGTGTATCCATTTACCGTCGACTTCTGAACGCGTTATATGTTCAAGACTGATATCAACGCCGCGCTTTGCTTTTTGTCGGTACTAGAGTGAGGAAATGAAAATATTAAAAAAATAATTTCCTCGAATGGGAATCGTATCCAAAACCAGTCTCATTTACAATCGCATATTGCCCCTGCGCTATAACCTATAACATAATTATATTTATTGTTTTTTTTATATTTATTGTTTTTTTTTATACGCATTGTAACTTTTCCGCAACCCATAGATGAATGGAACTGAATTAAGGACGAGAGGGATACCTCGTATGTTACAAGGATTTAATCCATTAGATCAAATAAAATTTATGATATTCGATTCTATTGAATCGTTTTAATTTAACATGTATAGAAGAGATAATCATTTTATTTATTTACTTTTACAGCTTCACGCTGTATCCCGCTAGTAGCAAGGTAGATAGATAGATAAAGGAGGATAGTGCTAAAACACTCCGCTCCCCACTTTGATTTTTTTAATAATTTAACTCAATATAATAACATATTCATATTATAAACAAATTTAGACAATGTCTTTATAAATAAAATTCAAATAAAAACGAACTATTACAACCGGAAAACAGCTTACGCGTATAGAATCAACTTCCCAGTTGGAAATAATTTATCGTGCACACTCGACACCGACGTCGCGTTAATGCAAACCTGTTTTAGTGAAATTTGATAGGATTTTGTAGTAATAAATTTGGAGGTAGCCAGTTCGAATACCAAGTATGCCAATACAATAAATGTCGTTAAGTTATTATAGATATTTATTTTATTTTGTTACTTTTTTAGCTTTACGATGTATCTCGCACATAGCAGGGTAGGCAAATGGAACTTATGAATCTAGTGACCCAAGAATTAATCTTGGGTCACAACAGCCTTCCATATTACTACTTATGTTATAATAATTCCTTATAATTATTATAACGCCAAGTACATCATAACGTTAACTAGAATCTTATTTTTTTATATAATTGCTTTTTTTATGCTTAATAAAAGATCCCAACGGACCATACTACAAATACTCATTCTCGCTGCAGTAAGACTTAAATTTACAACCATTACAGAACAGTCTCATCTTGTCTAAAAGTATGAAAAAAAACACGTATTCCAAAACTATATCTACATCCTGATTTTCTTTCTTAATTTGCATGGACACAGAAAATTCTGTCTTTTTTTGGCTTCATGCTGTGTGCCATATATGGCAGTGTAGGAAGAACAAGCCTAGTATTATCGCCGACTTTACTTATTTAGGGGTGGGACACAACGCTGTGCTTTCTATTGTTACCAGAGGGAGGAAATAACTCATTTCCTCGAGTGAGAATACTCTATTTGATAGACAAGACACTCTAATATTGATATAGATCTCTAATCTCTCTCTAATTTCAGCCCTAATATATTCTGGTTTCCCATACCAATCAACTAACTACTAAGCAGTACGTACTTAAAATGATAGGTCCAAACATTATAACATCACACTATGCACTTTGTGGCTCTGACAGCGTCCTGTACAAAGATACTATACCAAAATCTCATCAAATATTTACTCGGCGCGATCAATCGAGTGAAACGAAACGGGAGAAGCGACTGAATGGTGAAATTAGACCAATGGACTGTATATTTGGTGTTTATCTACAGATTAGGTTGTCTAATTAAATGTTCTAATGGATACAAGCAATATATTTGTGTTTATGATTGTGAGTTCAAATACTAGTTGGGAATTATTTGTATGGATATTTTAGGGTACGATGTACACTCAACGGTAGAAGTTGTGTAATGATTATTGTGATGATGAGTGGCGAAATTCAATGCTTTATTATTTATTTTCTTATTAGAGCAAGGATATGAAATGAATTATTCCCATTCCATTTTCCCGGGTGGGACTCTAACCCACAATTAACGCATTTACATTCAAATGCCATGCCGTTGCGTCACGATGGTCTTTTAGAGTTGGTGTGCTGACATAGACAAAATTTGTCTATGAATTCTGTTGTTTCTTAAACAAAATTTATAAATCGTTAGAAAACGTAGAGCAGAGTATTAGGTCACCAGAGAGACCCAGCAAATTTAAAATTCAAAATTTATTTGCCAATGTAAGCAGAGGATCCTGGAAATCTAGTGTTAAAAAGCTCTGTTTCGCACATGCCGACGAACCTCGTTAGCATTAAGTGGCATAACTCAACTCAGTGCTTTGCTTCTTTGCCGGAGCCAAGATATTAAATATTATATATTTTGTTTCTTCGAGTGAGAATCAAACCCACAACCTGTCAAACCTCAGCCTAGACAGGATTACTAACAAATAAATCCGCATTTACCAATCTTATTTCAACCTTAGTATTGTATTAATTATATTAAGTAGGTAAGTAAGTATACAGATTACAGCCACAGAAATAGATCGAAATCCAGGCAGAAATCCATGATGCGTTAATTTGGTATACCAAAACAAATTGATCCCGACGCAAGGTTAATGCGCTAATGAGATTTATTACTCCTAATAGCTGTCAGCCCAAATGAACTGAAACGTACTTAGAGTGTACTGTTTCCATAATCACACGTTAATGTCAATATATTATTTGTTATAACGGGCTTTGTTTATATATTAGGGACCCAGTATACAAATACTTTTAAGGGTTTAGATTTAAATTAAAAAAATGAGGAATGGAGTTTTTTTACATTTGGTTCCCTCTTCGTACCTAAAAGTAAGTAAAGCTGCAGCAAAAGCACTGTCACCTAATTAATTATTCTCCTTGAACAAGAAATATAAAAAGTTATACTTAATATTTAATTGCTTTCCTTTTAGACAAAAATGTCTGGCAAAAACAATATAAAATAAGACATCGTCTCAAATGAAAATTCGTTAAAATAGTTGTCCAGTTGGAAATAAAAGACTATTTACAAATAGCAATTAGTGTTGGATGTCCTTTGAGATGAGCGAGGACCTAAGTAAATGGCATTACAAATGCAACTGACATCTGAGACGTAGACGATCATTTTGCATTTAAAACTGAAAATGCTTTTTATTTTTATTTATATCTTTTTCAGTTTTCATAAATGAAAATAAATGAAAATTATATTTCGTAGCTTTTTGTGTATTTCAAATTCAATATTTGAAGGCTGGAAATTTTATTTAATTTAATATTTATATTTACATCCAGAGGATGTCCTGACTAATATCTGTCCGATATTTGTTTATGGGCACGCGGGTACGCGACCCCGGATCCTCGAGCCGCCACTCTTACGATTAGACTTACATCCTCAACCAATCCGTAAGAATGGTGTCCCTAACCCCCCCCCCCCTTTCCCCTCCTCCTTTCCTTAGCTCCCTCCTTTTACCTATCCTACCCCTTCTATTTTCTTCTCCCCCCCGGTTTTTCCCCACAAAGGGGTTTTGGTGGTCAGACGGCAGTCGCTCCATGTAAAAAACCGCCATCCGCCGACATAATGGAGAGTCACAGAAAGAAACTGGGTACGGCTAGGGCGTCGCCGCTAAACGACGCGCAGGCACATCGCCCTACACCTGCGATAAGTGGGCAAGGGCTACCGTGTCAAGTACGGGCACGGTTAAAGACGCGAGTACCCAGACAGAAACTCCGCTTTGCAACGTGGAATATTGGCTCTCTAACCGGACGATGCAGGGAACTCGCAGATGTACTCATGAGACGTCGGGTCCAGTGTGCTTTCCTCCAGGAAACTCGCTGGAAGGGCAATAAGTCCCGTAACATCGGACAGGGTTACCGGCTTATATACACTGGGTCACCTTCGGGTAGAAACGGTGTAGCGGTAGTGCTTTCTGAAGAGCTTCAGAATGGGCTCCTTGAAGTTGCCCGACGCTCCGACCGCTTGATGCGAGTGAGGGTACTGATTGAGGGCGTCATCACAAACTTAATCAGTGCCTATGCTCCACAGGCGGGATGTAGCGCGGCCGAAAAGGAGAGATTCTGGGAGCAGTATGAAGGGGTGCTACTTGCTGTGCCGTCTACCGAATTGGTCTTAGTTGGGGGGACTTGAACGGGCACGTCGGTAGGGCTGCTGAGCCGTATGAACGTGTTCACGGGGGTTTTGGGCACGGTCTTCGCAATGCAGAGGGAGAAAACATTCTGAGAACCTGTATTGCGTCTGATCTGGCCGTCGTGAATACGTTCTTCCAAAAGAATTCTCAGCACCTTATCACGTATAAGTGCGGGTCCCACTCAACTCAAATAGACTACTTATTGACCAGACGGTGTCATATGGGCAGGGTAACTAACTGTAAAGGTCATTCCAGGCGAAAGCCTAACGGCCCAACATCGTCTCTTGTCATGGACTTTAACGTCACTCCGAAGAAGAAAGTAGCCGAGAAACGTAGGCCTTGGATCAAGTGGTGGTTGCTGAATCCATTCAGAATTTTCCTATTCCGATGCAGACCGACTTCCTGGCAGAGGTGAAAAGTCATAATCTTTCGACTGACACCGAGACTGCTCAGGATGCCTGGGATCGGGCTCAGTCGACAATCATTGCGGCAGGCAGGCGAGTTCTTGGCGTTTCTAGAAGAGGACGTGTCATCGATAGGAAGACATGGTGGTGGAATGACGAGGTCCAAGAGGTGACTCGTGAAAAGAAGGCTGCCTTTAAGAAGTGGCAGGAATCCAACTCTCCTGAAGACAGACTGGATTACACAGTAGCTAAACGTGCCAGTAAAAGAGCTGTAGCCAGAGCCCGCAGTGAGAGTTTGTCACCATTGTATGATAAACTTGAAACTGTGGAGGGGCAGAAGCTCATTTACAAACTGGCACGTTCCCGGGATAAAGTGACGCAAGATATTGCAAAATGTCTTTGCATCAGAGATTCCCAGGGCACGCTGCTCTGTAATCATGACTCTGTGAAGGAGAGGTGGAAAAGCTACTTCCAGGAGTTGCTAAATACTCAGCACCCATGCAGTCTTCATCACGACCCACCGCCTAACCTCGGACTTATTGCCCCAATAACCCTTGACGAAACACGCATGAAGAACGGAAAAGCGGTGGGACCTGACGACATTCCGATCGAAGCGTGGAAATCGTTGGGCTCTCTTGGTGTGCTCATGCTTACTGACCTTTTTAACCATATCTTGAACACTGGTAAGATGGGCAGTGTTCAAGATTGTGGTAGTTATAGGGGCATTAAGCTTATGAGTCATACCATGAAGCTCTTCGAGCGCATGATCGACCTCAGGCTCCGCCGAGAGTGTCTCTGAGTGTCTCTGAGTCTCAATATGGATTTCAGCCAGGATCGAGAACCATGGACGCTATTTTCGCCCTCAGAACTTTGATGGAGGCATACAGGGAAAAAAGGAGAGCTCTGCACGTGGCCTTTTTAAATCTGCAGAAGGCCTTTGACTGTGTGCCTCGTCAGTGTATCTGGTGGGCATTGCGATCCAAAGGGATCCCTGAGGCCTATATTGAGATTATCAGAGGCATGTACCACGATTCCGCTTCTATGGTTAGGACTGCTGTTGGCGACACTAGACCCTTCCCGATTACAGTGGGGGTTCACCAGGGCTCGGCTCTAGTCCGTTCTTGTTCAATGTAGTGCTCGATACTGTCTCGGCTCACATCCAGGACCAGCCTCCATGGCTGATGATGTATGCCGACGACATAGCACTCATTGCCGAGAACCGACTGACGCTGGAGCGTAAAGTGAACCTCTGGAAGGGTACGCTTGAGAACGGCGGTCTTAAACTAAATGTGTCGAAGACAGAGTACATGGTCTGCGGGAGCCGGGACTCGAGCACCATCCTTATAGGTCCTGAGCCAGCCGTTAAGTCGGAGAAGTTCAGGTACCTTGGATCCGTTATGCACGAGTCTGGAGGCATCGACCACGATGTCCATGGCCGGATAAGCGCTGCCTGGGCCAAATGGCGGGAGGTCACTGGTGTGGTCTGCGACCGCAGAATACCGCACAAGCTCAAGGGGCTGATATACAAGAGCATCGGCCGACCGGTTCTTTTATACGGCAGCGAATGTTGGCCAGCACTATCTCGGCACACTCTGGAGCTTCACGTCACGGAAATGAAGATGCTGAGGTGGATGTGCGGCGTAACGCGGTATGACCGCATACGCAACACATTCATTCGAGGTAGTCTTGGTGTCCGTGACGTAGCGGATAAGCTCCAAGAGCGTCGCTTGAGATGGTTTGGCCACGTTACGCGCCGGCCTAAGAACTATGTCGGACGCAAGTGCCTTGCTATACTAGTTCCTGGGGCGCGACCTCCCGGACGCCCAAGGAAGCGCTGGTTGGATGTCGTGATGCAGGACATGAGAGCCAATGGTCTAACCACCGAGGACGCAAAAGATCGTGCAAAGTGGAGTAGGTTAAGTAGGAAGGCAGACCCTGGTAATAGCCGGGATTAATGCCAGGAAGAAGAAGATTTATGTTAACATAGCTTGTGTTACTTTTTCTTTGGGATACTGCGTGAAGACAAAAAAAAATCATTATATTATAATAATATTTTTTTTCATTCCTTATGTCCCATACAGCACAGTAGGCAGAGAAACCTGGTGTTAATACTCCACCAAAATTGAAGACATTTTAATAACTCCACACCGTAATATGTCTTAAATGAAAATAATTATTCACTCCCAATGGAAATCGAACCCACAACCTCGCTATATTTGTATATACTTAGATATCCTCGCATAGTCAACATTATATAAAACAAAATTATATTAAAACAACGTATCAATACATTTCTAATAATTCCCCACAGTATTAAAGTAAGTACTTACTAAACATAGAGCTAGAGTAGTCCTTCCAATTTGTATGGATCGCCTTTGATACGGAACACTCTATTGTAATTTGCAAATCAGTGCCGCAATCGGGGAAGAACCGTTCATTTTGAGTAACGTTTAGTTCAGACATAAGTATTATGTTAATTTTGGCTTTGAGAACTTTCTTTATTTATGAGTCTGTCTGTCTGTTGAATAACTAGCTACTACCAGGGACGAATATTGTGGATTCGATCAATTTATTTTATTACATTTATGTATAGGTATTGTTTTTTGTCACTAAGTACATTTCACTTTAGGAAACCTAGTGCTAAGACACTTCGATCTCTATTTTTCCCCAAAATTCGTGTTGAGTGGTTAAGCTCAGCGCCACGTTTTACCTTCATATCAGAGCGAGAAAATAAAAACAATTAATTTCCTAAAGTAGGAATTGAACTCATAACCGTCGCAATTTCTTAATGCACCACGATGTGACGACGGCTCCGATATCATATCAAAATATACAGATTATACAAATATAATATATAAAATAATAGTAAATATATAATGTTTATCTACTTATTCCTATCGCACCCATTGTATAGAATTGTAGAAAAAACCTAGAGATAAAACATTCCATTCATAACTTTTTAATTTGCTTTATGAATGAAAAAACACAACACTATAGTCGAAGGTGTGTCTAAAAATAATGCCAAAATGAGAATTTGTATGTAAACTTCTAAATACCATCACAGGTAGAGTATTCCAAAATAAATTTCATTTCATGTGAATCCCAATTAACAATGACACATGGTCTAAGTGTAACGCGCCGGTTGTGAATTCGATTTCTGCTCAGTGAACTAATTATTTTCTTCCTCTCGTAATAAGGTGACAAGATAATAAAGTTTGGCGTTAAATTCTCAACACAGAAAATCCCAAGAAGTAGACAAAGTGGGGAACAGAGTAGCCCCTGCCCCTGCTGCATGCAGTATACAGCGTGTAACCTAAAGTAACAAAATATAAGCTCACAAATTGTAACTACACAAAGTTTAAACCTATCGCGTGACAGCACTATAAACAACCGTCAAAACATATAAACACCGGTATCCAAAACCCAAATCTAAAGGAAAATAATATTGAAAAAAAATCCACCCCAATATCGAAGAGAATGGGGTCACTCTGCCCCATTAGGCGGACGGTAAAATCAATATGTACTATATAGACAGTAAGCAAGCATGCCTTAATTGACTTAATGACGGTATTACTGTATAAAGTGATACTCGTCGTTTATTCTGCTGACGGTAGACTTTGTGTTTTAACTTTAAAATTCGCTTTTAAGCCTTTTTATTGGGGGCGATCGTTTATTTTGCAATAAGTTTCAATTGGTGAGGCCTTTGTGATGCGGCAGCCCAGTGATTGACTATTAACGCGATGGTTGTAGGTTTGATTCTCACTCATTATATAGGGATATGATTATGCGGCGTGTAATAAGGAGAACGTAAGTGTCTTAATGGAAATGGAGTGTCTTAACACTAGGTTTCTAGCTTCCCTCTGCTACCCCACTATGTGCTGAATACAGCGTAAATCGCTAAAAAAATGAAATAGTTAAAATATATTATCTAACTTGAAAAAAAGATTGTCAAAGCAATTGAAGTTCTAAACTAATATCATCGAAGCTCGCGTGCTCAATATTACCGGTACTACACTACGGTATACTTCAACATCGCACACACCTTGCAACCGATAATTTTGTAGATCCAAATGATTGTACCTAATTGTTGATTATCGCAGTGCTTTAGCGTACATTTGTTTTGTTTTTGCAAATATTATTATTGAAGCTAGGTGCTATGATTGGAATTACCTAACGTTAGAAATATGTCAGTTTTTTATATTTTTTCTATATAATTTACACGTTTTCTGCATTTGGTAATGCAAATAAATACGCTGTTTTTGCTATTTTTATTTAGTTACAGTTCTCTCTTTTCCGTCTAATTTATAGTCATCACATATTGAATGTCAGAACGTGTTTCTGGATTTTGTCTTGTTACCAGAACAAAGAAATGAAATTAATTTATTCGTTTAAGTGCGAATTGAACCTACAACCGTCGCACTTACAGTCAGACTTTATTCCACTACGCCATAACGTCAGGTAAATTTTAACTTTTTTAAAACGAAACGTAGCCAGCTACATGCAATATATGCAAAACCACCGGAGAATTTTTATAACAGAACCTTTAAAATGTTAAGTTTTTAGATGACGTTTTAAATATATTCATAGGTTTTATGATAACACGTGCTTTTTTTTAAGATTTTTATTTAGCGAAAGCATATTGAAAAGAAATTGGAACGTGGCATACATTTTTAACGAAGAGAATTCAATTTCGATAAGGCCCGTATCGCACTCGCAAACAATGACAACGGTACACAATTTTTTCAAAGGGGAAACGAAGAGATAGCGATAACGATAGTTTACTATTTAGAAAAAATATTAATTCAGATATTTAAGATCATTGAGGCCAGCCGTGGCGAGCCATGGTGCAGGAGCACAAAGTGTGACTGTAAAACCGATTGGTTGTTGGTTCGATCCCCACTCGAGGAGATAAAACATTTATTTAAATTTATATTTCCATTTGTTCGCTCTGGTGTCGAAGCAACGCGCGGCGTTTAGTTCTGCCATTCCAGAATTCGACAGAAAGTTGGAAACGGAATGTCTTATTAGGTTCCCTCTGCCTACCCTACTGTGTATGGGATACAGCGGCCACCTGATTTTTTTTAAGATCATTGTTAGTCCAAAACTAAATAAGAAAAAAAAAACAAATCAACACCGCAATTCTTATAGCGTCCTATATATATTTTTTATTTAGTTAAATGATTTTTAATGTTGTTGCAAATCAAATAATCTCATTATTTTTCCAATGAATGTGTTTATTTTCAAAACGAAAGCAATAATGAATCATCCTTTTGTAATCATAATTACTTGAAGGTATAACACTCGCTTTAAGTGGTATCTGAATACTAATTACTAGATCTAATTACTGTAGGCTTTCATTACAGTGTTGCCTTTAAAAGAATCCCTTTGTCCTCGTAGTTGCTACGTCTGTCTGTATGCATTTTGTAATACTCGTATGTTATTTTGAGGTGATCGAATCTCGGTATCTGATTTTAAATACGATGCTTCTGGGTTTTCATTTCTACTCGGTTGAGTATTTAAATTATTTTAACTCTACCGATCTGATAACGTAAGGTGTGATCTTGAGTTCCGTCTTTATACGAAATGTTTAAAAATTCTAAAGGAAAAGAAGTTTTAGTCCTTTGCTATGGTAACGAGATGCACGGTACTGAGTTCCGCCACTCAACATGAAAACTTAATTCGCAATTAATAGGAACGAAGTGTCTAAACACTAGGTTCCGAGTATGAAAAAGCAAACAAATACTTTTTTTGTAAATTAAAAGTTAAGCACCTTTTACAAACACAAAGAATTTAAATTCATTACAAAAGAATAGTGACTATGGTGGTATAGTGTATATATAACAAAAAAATCACAATCAGGGCATAAAACTTAGTCACGGTGTCTAACACCTTGCGTACTGCGATAGGCGTTACACTGGAGTCCACATTAAGTACCACACATACTTTTTTTATCTTATTTCATTTTTTGAAGTTAATAAGAACGATATATGCTATTCACAGTACCTTGGTAACTAGTAAAAAGTAAAGTAAGTATGCCAAAAAAACTATAACGTAAAATCTATCAGGAATTTTACGGAGAAGAATGTTTCACAGATCTAAAAGAAATTAAATTCTTCGAAGAGGAGCTGGAAGTCAGATATTATACATGTTTTCTTGACACAAAGAGAAGCTTGACACCTAAAAAGAAAAGAAGTAAGCTTTTCCTTTTAAGATAGATAAGATTAGACCGAGGAAAATCAAACTATTCATTCCCAAAAGTGGGAATCGAACCCATAACAATAGTACTCACAGTTAAACACTTCTGCGTTTACATATAATATTTGCATAAATAAAAGTGTATCCGTTATTTTGGCCGGCAGTGCTTACCGTGAATATATGACTACAATACCATGTGCAGTAAGAAAGCGTGACAGAACGGGTTTACGGAGTAAAACAATTGAGTTCTTTGCATTCGCGTTTTACATCGCACCGCTCCTATTCGCGTGCTCCTTTAATCAAACCTGCTTAAGCACGTGTAAAGGCTTAGATAATGATGTTTTGGTGCAATATGGATCTGACTGAGTAGAGTAGACGATAGTTCAAGATTCAAATTTGTATTTGTAGTAATAATTGCTTAGGGCTACTAATGTTATGATTATATTATTTTCATTTCCTTGTCATTATCATTAAGATTAAGGTTCCCTCTGCATACCCCGCTAGACCGAAAAGCTAGTCTTATATTTTTACCGAATCCCTAAAAACAATTATTTAACTCCCTATATAATATTATTTACCTAATTTAAAATTCCGATTAAGTCACGAAATATGTACAAAAACTTAAAACAATAAATAATTTCTTCTAAGCGTAGGCGCTCTATGGAATGTTGTACGGAAGACGGACATCCGGTGACTTATCGCTTCGGTTACGGCTCAGTGATGCCCCCTGATCCCGGCTTTAAAGTCCTGTTGCATTTGCTATGGAAACTTGTTTGTTTAATATTGTTATATTGTTACAGCTTTGAAGAGAACGGAGAGATTAATATTAGATTATTTTTTTTAGGAAATGAGACTCCATCGCGACACACTGAGAACTGGGTCAAATAGAGTTTGCTAGATTTTATATACACTAACGCACATACTATCAAAACTTAAATAAAAACTTGTATAAATATATTATTTGCGTCTACCTTGTGAAGGCAAAATAAGTGACGTGAACTTTTTTAATTTATATTTTAATCATCAGTCCGTCAAATATGATAGAGAAATCTGTTATATAAAAATGTTTTTTTATTATTATTTAACAAGTTTTAACCCGTAACTCCGTTTGATCTGATTATGGACATAAAATTCCGTTTCCGTTGGAATTTGGGACATCGTTTTTTAATACTTTTATATATCTTATCACACATATCCCAAGGTCAATCGTAGCTCAGGGATACAAGAGGCACTTATTACAGTAAATGCGACAGGTTGTAGATTCGATTCCATGTCGAAAAAATGGAATATTTAATATTTTCATTCCCTCGCCTTCCCTCCCTTGCCTCGTAACGAAGCAAATCGCAGCATTGAGTTTGTCTTAACTCTAGGTTCCCAGGTTCCCTACGGTATACAGCATGAAGCTAAAAAATATCCCAAGGAACGTATAACAACTAAACTACAAGTAATTTTGATTATTACAATTGTTTGTCGGTTGGTCAGGTATGAAATAATAAAAATGACACCATATGGCGTTGATACACCTCGTACAGGGAAGTAGCCAGGGAACAGGTGATAGTTATCGGTTCAAACCTGACCAGGGGGAATAGGTGTATGTAAAAATATTTTAGTTTCCCCAGAATACTTGATAAACGTTTAACATTAGTTCCCATGTCTGACACGCAATGTTTATATGAGGGAAACGTGTTTTTTTTGCTTGCTTATTCCGCATGAAGCAGAATATGCAGAAGGAACCTAGTGTTAAGACACTCCGTTTCCAGCTCTCCGCCAAATTTTTGACACGTTTTGTTAAATGCTGATTGTAGGTGATTAATTGTTACCAGAGCTAGGATATTATAACGTTGTTTTAACTAAATTCAATAAGCGTAAAGAAATGTTTTGCATACGGAACTGTCGGATTTCCGGCGGCCGCGGCGTGTCGCTTTCGTCACGGCCCACCGATGTCCCTTAATCAGTTGACAGCTTGCTAGAAACTTTTTAATTAATGTATTATATAGGAATTGAGGACTGAATGTAATCGCGACAGTTGTGGGTTCAATTCTCAATCGGGGGAAAAATTAAAATAACTGAGGAACGGGATTGAACTTATAACCATTGAGTTAACCACGATGACCTCAATATTATTAGACTATTTGTAATTATAGAATATACTTTTATTAAATTACTGAATCAATTTTACATTTTTAAATATAAATTATTATAAAAAAGATACATTTAAAAATATAAAAAAACCACTCTTCCGAGGGCGGGACAAGGGTCCAAGCCATCGGTGGCTAGGGCTCCAGAGAGAGGAACCGCCGCACAATACGTGTCGTCTCAAGTAACACTGCCTTCTGTATCCGGTTCTTGATCCAACAGCTAAGCGATAGCCTCTTAAGGTGTTGGTCGAGGCTTTTCGCTATTAGACCGTTAACCGAAACCACTATCGGCACAATGATAGTCGCATTGACATCCCACATGGCGGTAATCTCATGGGCTAGGTCCAAATATTTAGATTGTTTTTCTTTTTCGGCCTTCACGAGATTTTCATCATGTGGGATAGTAACGTCAACAATCACTGCGCGGCGCGCCACTCGGTCTACTAGTACTATATCAGGTCTATTGGCAACAATATACCTGTCAGTAATAATAGACCGATCCCAGTAGAGCAAAGCACAGCTATTTTCAAGAACAGACATGGGATTGTACCTGTAGTAAGGCACCTCCAATTCTACAAGGCCATATTGAAGAGCAAGTTGCTGGTGTATTATCTTGGCTACTTGATTGTGTCTATGCAAATACTCGCCATTAGCAAGATGAGAACAACCAGAGACAATATGTCTGAGGGACTCCCCAGGTCGATGACACGCCCGGCAGATGTCGATAGTGCCATCTTTCATAATATGTCTCTGGTAGTTCCGTGTCTTGATAACTTCGTCCATAATTGCACAGACAAAACCTTCAGTTTCTCCGAAAAGATCCCCGAACTGTAACCAAGATAATGATGAAACAGTATCCACGTCCTGGCCCATTAGGGCTCTATGGAATCTACCATGCAGCTCCTTGCTCTTCCATACAGCCATGCGATCAGAAGTAGTAAGTACTACAGGCCGACGCCAGTTCTCTTTGCCCAAGGAAAGAGGAAAGTAAATTGTAATTAATTATTATATAATACAAAAATCTTCTCATTTATTATGGATCCCCGTTACTGTATAGGTTCCGCAAAAATTATTACTTTGTTACAACGCATTCTCAGACGACGCAACGACGGCCTCTAAAGTTAATAATTTAAATTTACATATGGATTAAATTAAAATTTAAAATATAAAAAAATACCGTATTGTTTTAATAAAAAGCAGTTTTAGCGTAGGTAGAGGAAACTTAGTGTTAAGTCACTCCGTTCCCCAAACTTTCAAAACATTCCGTGCTTAGTGACGGAACTTGACAACGCCATTTGTCTTGTTATCAGAGCTAGGAAGTGAAAATAATTCATTGCCCGAGTGCGAATCGAACCCACATCCATCATGTTTACAATCAAAAACTATACTACTGTAATACCAGGACGGCCTCGTAATTTAAATAAATTCTGCAAAAAGCTGCACTGTACTGTCTAATTTATATCTACTCTGTTTTGCTTCATTTCCTAGTTAGTATAAAATGTGAGCCAAAACATACGTAGGTATGTAATGTATTTCAATACCACAGTTATTAGGGCTCATAGTTCGTGAGGCACGCGATTTTTTTTTGTAAACACAAATATTTTGATAGCAATGTGAATACAATAGCATTGTTTGGAACATTATTGCTTTATTAGTTATTTAGAGTTAAACTATTAACTTTGTATAAATAACTAAATAGAGTTTGAAAATTAAAAAATATATTAATTCTTTTCAGAACTAGAAAACACAGACCAAAAATTAATTTTTAACAAAAAGAAAACCGACTTCTAACAAGGAACTAAAAAGTGAAAAATAATTATACAAAGATTTTATAATGTTGAAGTCGGTGCCGAGTAAACAAACAAACAGGCTTAGTAATTAGATATTGTAGTAAAGGTGTTGTAGCAGTAGTTTGACACCGACTTCAAAATTATAAAATCTTTGTATAATTATTTTTCACTTTTTAGTTCCTTGTTAGAAGTCGGTTTTCTTTTTGTTAAAAATTAATTTATTTTACAATTTTAAGTGATGGGTAGATCTTAAAATGATGCTTCTTAAACGAGTGGTGATGGTGGTGGTAGTGATTGTCAACGAACGAGTGGTTGTGGTTGTCCTATGTAAAACTTCATTTAATTAGCTATTATTTTTGTGCAAAGTTACACTTTGGTATATTGACAAGAACATACATAAAAAGTATGCGGGCGAATTGGGAATCTCCCTTTTTTGAAGTTGGTTGAAAATGAGAGAAAAAAGAAATGCAACGATCAGGAATCTCACTTCTAACATCAATTTAAAATGTTTTTGTAACTATTATAGTATAATCAATTTTTTACCAAAAAAAAACAAACTTTCTCAATTTTCACCGGATCCCATAATCGGAACCTAACTAAACTTTCACCAAATTATCCTTGAAGTGTATCCTTTCAAATAAAAAAAAAAATCATCAAAATCGGTTGGCGCGACATTGATTTATACGTCTATTTGTCGCGCACATATCTAATGCAAATTTAAGACTTATGTGATTTTCTCATAGATACCATTGTCAGACATGGACCAAAAAAATGGGACCATTCGGGAAGCTTCACCTATCAAACAAAAAAATTTTCAAAATCGGTTCACCCAGTCAAAAGTTATGAGGTAACAAACATAAAAAAAATAAAAAAAAAAAAAATACAGTCGAATTGATAACCTCCTTTTCTTACAGAAGTCGGTTAAAAAGACAATCTTGCCAGAAATAGAAAATGAATACCCTGAGCGGTTATTGAACCCACTATCATCGCGATGTACACGCCGATGAAATGCCACAATAGCTAACAAATAATGGTAGTACACTTTCTAACAAATAATGGTAGTATATTACAAGGAGGTAAATAAGTTATATATGTAATCTATTAAGTTATAATTTATATCGTAAATCAATGATTTTATCGCAAACATTATTGATACACAAATTTAATTATTGATGAATTTTCGAGTGGCGTTACAAATTGACTGAACAGACTCGACTATTAAGTTTCGGCTTTCGATTAATTCGGATATTATTGTAGGGTTTAGCTTCGTTCGTGTAATATATTTTAGGGATAAAAGTTCTTCGGCCGTCATAGAAGTAAATGGTCCCGTTACCTAAAACCTGAAAACTTATTTTATATTGTTTTGCTTGTTGAGTTACGAAACTCAACGCCATGATTTGCCTCGTTAGTAAACGAAAATATTAAAATTCCACGAGTGGAAATCGAACCCACTCAGGCCGCGTTTACAGTCGCACGCTTGTGGTACGCCTCACGCTACGACAGACCTTAAAAATAAATAATAAATTCAAATTAAATTTATTGCAGTTAAAAATATTATAACAAAGAATACGTAGACTAGTCCTAAAGTTCTCCTAAACTCCTAAGCTGCAACGCAGGGTCAACGCCCACGTAGCTTGAGAACAGATTTTTTTTGTAAATTCACGCTATATATAACGCCAGCATAAAGGAAGGGTAGATAGAGGGAACCATTAACATTAAGACATTCCGTTTCCCACTTTCAAAATTTTCGAGACATTATGTGTTGAGTGGTGGAACTGAACATCATCCTTTGTGGGTTCGATCCCCACTCGAGGAAGTAAAATATTTATTTACATTTATATTTTCATTCCTTTGCTCTTGTGTCGCGGCAAAAGCTCGGCGTTGAGTCGAAGTCAAGTGGGGAACGAAGTGTATTAACACTAGGTTCCCTTTGCCTACCCTGCTTTACAGCGTGGAGCTAAAAAAAATATTTAAAATAGAAACAATACTTTCAAATTCGCATATAAAAAGAGTATGGCAATAATAAAGAGTTAAACGCGCCGAACGCGCTACCAATAAATATTAATTATTGGTAGCGCGTTCATTGAATGACGTTCGTTGTTTTGATTCACTTAATATGACCTCATATGGTATGATCTACTTATAATATATTACAATAAATATTAGATCTTATTTTAATTATATAAAATTTTTGTTACTATATATCTCTACAAACTTACAATTATGTGTTTACATCAAGCTGGTTTGTTAAATCTCTATTAAAGGCGGCGTTGAGTTCCTTTTCTTAACACACAATATCTAGAATTCGAGCGGAAAGCGGAAATTGGAGTGTTTTGGCACTAAATTCTCTCTTATTACATTGTTATGTTTGGAGTAAAGCGTGGAGCTATTTAAATATATTTTATAAAAAAAAACAGCAGCAGAGAAAACTTTTAATGAAGAATGGATAATGCAAGCGGAATTATCCATTCTCATATCACATTCAGAAGAAACTAATCTCGTTAAAAAAATAACAAAAAAAAAAACAAAGTATTAATAAATTGATTGTAGTTCTGAAATTATATTTGTACTAAAAACAATTTAAAAATCCATACAGATCAAATTATAAAATTCACATTCGCGCCAAATGAAGAATGCGCATCCCCCTATAACAACGATGGTCGTCACACATCGATGCGTCCAGACGAAAGCTAGTAAAGTAAGGTTAGTTACTTGTGCGGATTCGAACCTGCAACACGTTTGGGCGTTTGAGATATTAAGTTTCTTTATTGTGATATATGCTTGTGATATACTAATATAACTATTAAAATGTGGTGGATTTTCAGTTTTGCTATACTTTTGCCATGTAAGTATTTTTTATTTTTTTTATTTATAATGTTAATTAAAATACATTTTTAGGTTATTTTTACTTTTTTATGAAACGTATATTTTTTGTTTTTAATTGCACAGTCCAAACAAATTATCAACTCTTGCGCATGTTCTTTCTTGACATTCTTGGAAAGCTCGTATCAGTCAGTACCTTTCCATGGTTATTTAGGGTTTTAGTTCATGTTTCTCTGTTAAATTTATATTATAGTGATAATTTTAATAAGTATAGAGTTATTTATATAAATATAGGGTTTTTATATTAGTTATAATAAGCCTAAAAACAGTTTTCTTTTCAGCGAAAATACCAACATTATGATGCAATGTTGACGTTAACCGTTGATATTTCATTCTCTTTTACTAATTTAAAGGATAATATAAGTAGAAATATTAAATTTAATAGATAACTCGATAATATAATACTTGATTAATAAATAAAGTAGAAACGTTTGTTTGTTTGAACGCGCAAATCTCAGGACCTTTGTTTAGATAGTGCATTTATTGCAGAAAACTATCGGGCTTAGGATGAGTCATATATTATGCACAACTAAATATATTTAGTTTGGACTATGGGAGCAAATACATACATACAGATACCAAGACTAATATAATACAATATTTTACTATAAACAATGTTTTAAATACAAAAATAACTTTTTTCTCTTGCCATCGATTTAAATATTAAATGATACACGATAAGCGCATTCAAGCTCATTTAAAATTACCTACTTGACAACTAAATGACGCCTTGTAACTAACTATATTGCACATTCGATTCTATAATAAAATACCATTGACTTACAATCATGGCTTGGTATCATTTTAAAAAAGTAATGAAAAAATAATAACTTGAAATGAACAATATATTTATTAACTTCACGCTGTATTGCGCGTATAGCATGGGAACATAGTGTTAAGATACTGTTCCCACTCAAATATCGAGACAACGCATGTTGAGTGATGAGGCTCTACGGCACACTTTGTCTTGTTACTTATAAGTTATTTTTACAAGCTATTTTTCTTTCATAAATATAGTGTGATATTGTTATTTGTAAGTATTTCTATATTTTAAATCTCGGCGATGCAAAAAGGCGTTTTAATAACTAGACAGCGTAGATAAATAAGACATTAGTGTCAAGCGTCTTTTCCTTTAGCCAGAATTCGAAATGTTACCATTTACATGTCCTACATGGAAACTAAATACAACTCTTTGTTTTACATGAGCGAAGCAATAAAAATAATTTCAATATTTTCTTAAAAATGCAGTGAATAACAAAATTAAGAACGTGAATGACTAAAATAGGTGGCTAAAATCAATTTGGTCAATAGATTAACGTTACGACACGCTTAGTAAAATTGATTTAATAATGCGGGTTTCCTTATTTATCTATTCTAATAATTATTACAATAGTTATTCTATGGAGTTTATAGTTTGATATAAAGCTTTATATAAAAAACGCGATGGCTATAATTAGTCTATTATGAAATAATTAGCTTTAAGTTCGTTAAAAATAAACTTCAATAAATTTAATTACATTAACTATTCGCCTGGGCTACGATGGCCCCAATAATTATTTAATACTCTAATATCCAATTGTTCGATATGACTAATTTAAATTGTAATAAAACGGATGATTCTAGTTAAGATTTGTAGTTAAGAGTTGTGTTTGACACAATATGCCACGTTTTCACATTGAAGTGGCCAAGGAAAAGGGCTGACTTGACGAATAGAATTAACATCGTATAAAATAGCTAGTCTTCTGCGATAATAATATACTCTTCAATACAAATAAAAATCAATTGGAGCCAGAAGTTCATAAGATTAGCGTGTTGAACAAAACAAACTTATCAGTTTCACAATATCAGTATAGAAATATAGATTACACAATTATATTAACCAAAACAAGCACCCATTGACTTTCTAGACTCATCAAAATTCATCCACTATATCTAATTTATATGCACAATACGGGCATCCCTAACGGTTAAGATTATACCCGATAGACAGACGGACGGAATTAATATGTAAATACATTCATTTGTTGCGTAATCGATAGTTATTTGTTATATATATGGCTCTATTGGTGGAGCGGTAGAGCATTTGACTGTAAGTGCGGTTGTTGTGAGTTCGAACGGTATTCGGGCAATAAATTATGACTCTTTATATTAAGTACGAAATTTATATTAAGTAAGAAAAGCGCGACGTTGTGTTCCGCTACTCAACACGCAATGTTTCCATAATTCGATGGAAAATGGCTTCGGGGAATTGAAGTTTCTTAATGAGAACGGAGTGACCTAACACTAATTTCCCAGATTCTGCTATGTGCGGAGTATAGCTAAAAGGATGCTTCATTTTGCATTTCATTCGCTTTACACTCTCTACCTTTAGGTAGAGAGGGAGTAGTGTTTAAGACACTATACCGACTGGGGGAATTCAACATGACATTTGAAAATATTCCATCCCCGAGCGGGAATTAAACTCACAATCATCACATTGAAAGTGAGACGTTATCCCACTACGCTACGAACGCCCTACTTTATTATGAGACATCTCTATAATCTTAAAGTTGTTTCATACAACTCCATTTTCCGCTAGGTCTCCTCAGGGTGTGATTCTGTCTTTACATCATGTTATTTACAATATAGCTAAGCCTTTGACTTTTTCCTTTTTAGTTTTATTTTGTATAATATTAAATTACGGAAAACAACCAGCTTTTACGTCAAAAATATCATATTATTAAAAGATAAAATAAATTATTTATAATAAGGACGCTCAATTTAGGACCAGGACGAGTACTCAATGTCACTCAATACTCAATGTCTCGAATATTAGGCAAATAAGTAGAGAACGGAGTGTTTTAGCACTAGGTCTACCTATCTATCAAGCTATGTGAGAAAAAATAGAACCCACCCTCCTCGCATATAGTCAGTATAGCCACACTAATAACTAATCGATATTATAATATAATAACCGACATTTTGTATACAACATATTATTAATATTTACTCGCCTTTGTCACACTGGCGATGCAATACAGAAGAGGAATGATTAAAACGGAAATTACTTGGGATATTGGGAAGCCTTATGAGCCGAGTTCAATGCAACCTCCACCGCAACTTTAGCGTTCAAACAGTTTCTATATTAAAAGATTATGGTTAATATGAAATGACAAAATGGATACGAGTTTGTATTAAAAATATAAGGTATTTTTTTTAGTTTTGTGTTGAAGGAACATAGTGCTAGTAGATTTGAATCACTTGAAATGTCAAGGTCGTTTGTTGTGATTGTTAAATCTCATTGATTTGCGAATTTAGCGGAAAGTGGGGAAGGGAAGTGCCTTAGGTCTTAGCCCTAGGTTCCCAGGTTTCACGTTGCCTATCTTATTATGTACGGCATACGGCGTGTCTCTAAAAAAATAATTGTCTAGATATTTATTTATTTTTACGCTGTATACCGCAAAAAGTAGGGTAGGCCGAAGGAACCTAGAAACCTAATGTCAAAAAAAACGAATACTGCTGAAACCGAATACTGGAGACTTTATGTATTGAGTGACGAAACTCGACGTTGCGCTTTGCCTCATTACTAAGAAAATTGAGAAACGGAAGTGTCTTAATGGTAACGGAATTTCTTAACACAAAGTGCCCTCTGACTATCCTACTTAACGGAGGCATGAAGCTAAAAAAATAATAATGTTATTTTACACCAACTATTTCTTAAGTTATAGCTCACCACACAAATCACATACTCGTAGGTGCGTACTGAACTACTGAACGAAAAATTCATTTTCGCTAAATCCCGAGATGAACGAATAACGTGAAAAATAATTGAATTTCTCATACTTTACCATTAGTTTGTCGTGTTAAATGTAATATATTAAACGTTCTGTACTGTAGTGACTAACGTGTAGTGTTTTTTTGGTGGTGCACATTTATGACGAAAAAAAATAATCCTCTTGGGAAGATTTTAACTAGAGTATTGCTAGTGGGTTCAAATCCGCAATGTATAGTATAGAAAAAATAATTTATTAAAAAAAAATAATTTATATGGTTAAGGTGAATATAAATAACCCAAGTCGCTTGGTTTGATTAGTTATTTCTTGATGTAATATTGACTTACAATAAGGCCTTACTTAAACGCCTTTTCCAGAATTTTCAAATAAAAATCTTCAGTCGTTTACGTATTCGATATCGAGCATCGATAATAGTAGAGGTGAATATTTGAAACGCGCCTTACCGCGGTGGCGCTCAACTGAGAGTAATTCTCCATAAATGATAAATCATTGTCACCCAAACCTATGTGAGATCCAAGAATTTCGTCATTTTATCCCAGCAATACAAAATTGGGAAGTAATTTCACGTGAAATTGTATTGACATTAGTTTTTTCTACAGCTTCACTTTCTAAGAATTAATTAGGAAGAAAAAAGGAAAAGTAATATTCAAGCTGAAGCTCCAAAAAATATAATTAAAACGTCGCTTAGAAATAAATTAAAATTAAGTCTTTCGTGCTGCAGGGGCAGAAGCGTACGGTCGAGTGTTGTCCTGATAGGTTGTGGGTTTGATTTACAATTAAGGAATTGAAATAATTAATGTTAATTGCATTCTCTTGATCTGGTTACGAGGAAAAGCACGCCGTTGAATTTCATCACAACATCAGCCTTCAGGCTCGCCCAATGCCCAGTAAGGCATGGTATATATGATAAAAAATATAAATGTGATGATCAAATACTTTATTTTTTATTTTTATCCATCTCAACTCAACTTAACAAACAATATCTCACAATTTCAGCAGAAATTAGAGAACGGAGTGACTCTAGATTCTCTCTGCCTACCCTGAACCAGGCAAAAAAAAACGTAAAGCTGTGTTTTTATTAATTTCAATTTTGAGTCCGAACGTCTTCCTAACACAAGTTGCAGAAACATTTAAAATGACATTAATATTGAAGCAGGTCATAGCTTTCCCAAAGAAAAGTTTTGGACCCAGTCACGTCAAACATTCAGCAGCAAAGTGACGTCGGAGTACTGAGTTATTAACATCGAGTCACTTTCATCGCTCATTTCTGAGACAGCCATCTCGAAATTTTATAGGAAGCACTCCCGGATAAATACGATATAAATTAATAATTTGAAATAATGGAAGAATAATATTTTATTTCTTGTTGTTGCAAGTTAATATTTGGAGAATCAGAGATATATGTACCTATTTATTTGGATTGTTCGGAATTTAGTATCTAGGTGTAATTGATGTAATTTTTAGGCCGTCCTTGCTAAGTTAGGCAACGTCTGTGTGTAAGATTGTCGTAGGTTTGATTTTCATTTGGGGAAATGATTATATATTTACATACAATGGATAATATATTCCAAAAGTCTAGACTTTTACTTATTATATCTATATAAGTATAAATAAAGGTCTTCTGTTCTTCCCTTTGTCTATCCTAATACATGTAGAATACAACGTCAAATTAAAAAAATAAAAAAATCTCTAAAAAAATAAATTCTACGTAATGGTTGCGAGCGAAGACTATGCAAGCAAAAACCTAAAGAGGTGCCTCTAAATATGTGAGATATATTGTAACATAAAAAGTTAATTCCTACCTCGCTCTACACATTATTAACAATAATCTTTTGTATCATTAACATGTGACCTAAATTAAAAACTTCATGAAACTCTTAGCGTTTATTATTGAAAATAATTGAAGCTACCCTAATTATAATAATATCTGGTATAATATTACTGCGTTTAATTATTATGAATTAAGTATAATTATATTATAGGAGTATTTTAACACATTTCTTTATTGTAACAATGTATAACCCACTTTCCGCTGAATTCTGGAGCCATTACGTGTTGGGTGGCGGAAGTCAATGCCTCGTCGCCTGCCTTGTCAAATATGAAGAACGGAGTTTCTTAACACTAGATTCCCAGGTTCCCTCTGCTATATATGGAATACAGTGTAAAGCTAAAAAAATAGATATACCAAAACCATTACATTAAGAAGACTTTGTTTATTTAAACTTAAAAGCGTGTCCCCAGTGGTGTTCATAACTCTAAACTACAAAGAATACTTCCTAGAATGCAATTTAATCTATAGTACATAAACTATGAAGAAGAACTCATAAACGCTTCTTACGATCCTTTTGTTCACCTGTAAGTCGTCACACTTCAGCGCCTTCAGCCTTTACGAACAGGATGTAGCACGCACTGTTTTTTCATATACATGTGTACATAAAATGTGCATATTGTTATATTTCTCTCCCGTTTTTATTTTATTTTAGAAATTACAAGTATATCATGGCATAGTGGAATAGCGTCGAATATGATGATTGTGGGTTCGTTGCGATCTGCACTTGAATAACGTTCGGTCAGAGTAAGACAAAGTGCGGTGTTGAGTTTTGCATGGAAAGCGAATAACAGAGAGTTTTAACACTTGTTTAAAGTAAGGTACGGACCATGATTCTGTGGTGTAAGCAAGAATTAAATGGCCTCATCTTTTCTTATAATGCATACTTGTTTTACATTCTATTCAATAATATATAAAAACTATCCTTGAAATTAATCTATAACAAAACCTTAAACTACAAAAAACTTTCTTCAAACAACAGCTGGTATAACGTCTCAACATATTGCACAAACCGGTTGCCGACGCGGAACGCTGCGCACGCGCCGACACGGCACGCGAGCACGTGCTCTATATCATACGCACACATCTAAAGTGGCGTATGTGTGGATGCGTTGACCTTACGCTGTGCATATCTTTAATTTTGATAAGAATAAGATATTGATAAGATGTCATGCTGATGCCCGAGTTTCCACAAGTTAAGTATTTTCCATACTTAACTTGTGGAAACTCGGGCAGAAGAGAGCTTCAATCTGCATTTTAAAGGGGAACCTACGTAAAATTAATTAAATATAGTGCTAAAAAATCATCCCACCAAAAATAACTTTGTTATAAGTAACACTAAGACAAGTACATACATGTACAGTTGAAAATAATATGATATATTTATGTTTTTTTTTTCTAAAATAGGCAAAAATAATATATATAAACTGAAATACTATGCTAATAAATTTCTTAGGTATTCTTTATCTCACTCTGACAAAATCATTAAGTGTATCGCCTTATGATCTTACGAGACAATTTTTTGTTCCGCACCCACACGTGTCAGTCATTAAGGTGCATAAATTCCTGGTTGCTTCGTTTTTAGGGTTCCGTATCTCAAAAGAAAAAAGAATATTTTGTTACTTATACATTTACATTTTTCATTCATTTGCTTTGGTGTCGAGGCAAAGCGCGGCGTTCAGTTCTGCCACTCAACACGTACCTAATGCCTACAGAATTCGGTGGAAAGTAGAGAACGGAGTGCCTTACAACTAGGTACCCTCTGCCTATCCTGCTATAAAACATTTGTGTCTACAGACAATATTTTTAAAAATATAGATAAAAATATTTAAAAAATATAAATATCGTGCTTATAACCTGTGACGTGGGGTGATCACTGAAGCGACTGGTACCGGTGCAATATCTAGACAACGCGAGTTTGAAAACCATAGACTACTATTGCATACTTCTGTGCATATTATACATAATTTAATGTATGCCGTAATGGCACACTTGGGACACCTAACTGCATAAATATTTTTATACTTACTAACAAATATTAATGATTAATTTTATAAATATTTATTTTTCCAGCGTCCCCTCTAAACTGCTTATAGCAGGGTAGGCAGGGAGAACCTGAGAAACTAGTGGTAAGAGACTCCGTTCCCCAAATTGCGTTTTGGGTGGCGGAACTGAACGCCGTACTTTTGCTTCGGAATTGAACGCACAACCGTCGCGTATATGACTATATACGGTTGCCTTGTGCCACTGTACCCCACGATGACTTCATTTTTTTTCATATATCATTTAATTTTTAACTTTTAAACGATCTACATTTGCATATCCGGTATATCTTAAGACTAAATTCCTGTCTTCAATGGTTGTCTGTCAGAGACTGCTATTAGTTGTAAGACCGCCTTTGAACGGTCTGTATTTATTTTAAGATTTTTATATATTTTCCTTTATTTTAGTTTTGTGTGCAATATTTTTTTTTTATTTATCTACCATGAGACTCTCATGACACAGGTACAAGCGTGCGATTGTAAGCTTGACGTAGTGAGTTCGATTCCCACTCAGGAAAATATCAATTATATTTTATTTATTTTCACGTCCGGGAAAACGCACAATTATAGAGTCAATCTAATAATAAATCACGTCGCACTATGTAATAATTAGATAAAAAAAATTAAAATATTTCCAATATTATAATTCCATTCTATTCTATTCTATTCTAGTTAAAAGATATGGCGATACGAGGATACCGTTGCCTAACTGTTACCATATTCAATCTTCAACACATTGAGTGTTGAGTGGCGACGGTTAACACCGCGCTTTACCTTGTTACCACAGAGCAACTATTTTTTTTCATGAGAACTTATAGTTTTTTTTAAATAAACCTTATTCTACATATAACATTATACGGGAAATGTGCAATAGTTTTACTACAAAACGTACAGAAGCGTAACTAAACGCGTGGAACCGAGTATAGAGGCTATCTCACATCACACGGATATTAACTAAGTTATTGAGCATGACTGCTAGTTCTGATAATAAAGAGAAACTTAAATTGAGTTATATTATTATTATTAATTTATTCAGATACACGCAGTATTCCTCGACACCAGGGCGAAGAAATGAAAATATAAAATAATTAATTTCCTCGAGTGGAAATCGAACCCACGACCTGTCACTATTAGAGTCACTCGTTTGTGGCCTTAAGTCAAGAGTTACATATTTAATTTAAAAAAATATTTAATTAAAATATTTTAATAATTAAAAATATTCAAATATATTCTAATTCACAATAAGCGATTTCAAATAATATTTCTAAAAATATACACATTATAAACAAAAACTTTTAATCCACTCAGCCACTTGGTAAAGGAGGTCAAATCGACAATTTCAAAAAGGACGCCTAATGTTTCCCTCATAGCGCCTTCACTCGCCTGTCAGATTGTTAGAAGAAAAATAGGAGGTTTAACAAGCGATTTAAATGGACAGGTGTGAATGATTGAATGAGAGAATTTGGTCTTTCGTTCTTTATAAATATGGTTTTAGTTCTTTTATTTATGAATGAATGACTGAAGTTATTTGATATTAGTTGTTGTTTTCTTTAATTTAAGTAGGTTATGTTGCAATGTTACGAGTAGAATAAAATATGAGATATCAAAATAAATTAATAAATTACAGCAAGTGTTTGTGGGATTTAATAAATTTAGGCAAATTTTATATTTCAACAGATTTTTCTATAATATTTTTATCCCGCAAACAGGAGGGAAAAAAGAGAAAAAAATTGAGGGACAAATTGTTAAGACATTCGGTTCCCCATTTTCAGCGTAATTTTCGAGACATTCCCTGTTGAGTTGTCACATTGTCCCGCTGCGCCATGAGGCCTTAAAATATCATATAACGTTTTAGTACAAAATGATTTAAAATTAAAATAACTTGTATAATTTACAACGAAACAGAAAAAAAGGACACGCGCAATAAGAAATTTATATTTTTGAAGTTTGAAACTACATTAATTATTCCAAAGCTTGTTAAAGTATACAGTAGTGGTGGACCGGTGTTTTGCAACTTTGAACACTTTATAATGACCATCGGAGTTACTATCGTGCTATTGCGATTCCAATTCTTAAAAGATAACATATAGATATAAATTAGTGCTCTCAAGTGGTACGTGCAGGACGAAGTGTCTTGACACTAAGATTATTTTTGGATACTCTATTATGCTGACAAAAGCGTAAAGATTTTATATGTTAGAATTAATGTATAAGTGTAAAATAACAAAAAGTAAATGCTACAAGTGCTACGAAAATGCTACAAGTGAATGTGTTCGGGGCTATAAATTATATGAGCTTAGATTTTATTTAATAGTAACCTCTGAAAAGTGCTACACAGGTCCTGGCTCCATCATCAGAGCGATAGAGATACTATATTATTTTATTGTCTTGTCCTTAGCTACGTATAACTACCTACTAAGTTCCAAATAATTACAAGTAGGCCAAATCTATTTTCTTAAGATATTATTACCTACATAATTCCAAAGTTACAAATTACATTATACTTCAAAACTAACTTAAAAAACCGTGTTGAAAAGAAATATAATTTACAGGAAAAGTATATTAATCATACCAATATAATATCGACAGCTAATTGCCTTTCCACAGCAATGAATTTCCTAGCCCCAAGCGATTCTAAAATACCGGCAACAATGAGAAAAAAAATACCTTGACATTTATTAAAATCAACCGTCAAAGCTAAGTAAATACCCACAGGATGAATAATCTATTACTTTGTTGATCTGCTGTATTATTATAATTTTTTTCTTTTTCTTTTCCCAAAGTAATTTTGATCTCCCTCGAGTGACGAGTAATATGACATCAATTTGAATAACTGAAGTAATTATATCGTGTTTGGAGAGTTAATAATTGTTTATTTTTAAATTTGAGGTTTTTTATTTTATGAGACTTGCTCTGGAAAGTGTTTTCGTTATTTTTTATTCCACGCTGTATTCCGTATGTGAAAGGTAATAGTTTCCCATCTTGGCATCCAATTTTTCTTGTTGAATGGTAGAGCTTAACGCGGAGCTTTTTCTTATTGCCAGAGTGAGAAAATGAAAATAGTTAATTCCCTCGAGTGGGCATCAAACCCGTTCCAATCGTCAATCGTCGTTTCCAAATCAGAATCCGCTTCCCATTTTTTGTTGAATTCTGGAAGCATTGCACTGCGCTATTGCCTCGACATCAAAGCGAGAAAATGAAAATATTTAATATTGAATTCTGGAAGCATTGCACTGCGCTATTGCCTCGACATCAAAGCGAGAAAATGAAAATATTTAATATTTCATTTCCTCGTCTGGGAACCGAACCCACAACATGTGATTTCGAATTATTTTTTTTTCATTACAAACTAATAGTTCCTGAGATTAACGCATACAAACAAACATTTCAGCTTTTTTTATAATACTACAGATGAACTTTAATACATGATTTTGTTCTAGGTATTGATTCCGTCCGCATAACCAACATACGGGTGCCGGAAGTCCTCCAGTACGGTATTAAAGATGCAATCACATTGGACTGCGACTACAGTACTGACAACGTGACAGGGCTCGTGGTGAAATGGTTCTTCATGGACAGATCACATCCAGTGTACCAGTGGATACCACCGCAAAAACCACAAGCTTTGGGCTTATTAAGGAATAAAGTAATTATTTTTTTCATAAAAACTCAATGCTCTACTTACAAATAAATAGTAACTTCAATATTGAAAAGAGCAACTGTTGAGTTTATTCTCCGCTCTTCTCAACAGTATTGCTTTCCGAGCCGGTGGTATTTAAAACTGCTCATGCTACTTATGGGTTCAAACATTTCATTCTTCACCTTCCACAACTGATTGATCATTGAGTGAGGGAACTAATCGATACGATTTTCATGGTTACCAAAGCAAGGGCGTTAAAAAAATATTCAGCTGAGTTACAATCCACAACTATCGCGATAACAGCCACTCGCTTGTGCCTAAACTAAGCCACGACGATTTCTCCAAAAAAAAAACTTCTGTCTACTAATTTGCTATAACATCTCCACAGCTAGACCTCTCATATAAGGTATCACAAAACCCTTACAAACAGCACCGAGCGTTACGCATCCTCTCCCCCGGGACGGAGCTGACAGGAAACTATACTTGCGTGGTTTCGACATTCCTCTCAGAGGACGAGAGGACACGCCCTATGACTATATTTGGTAAGTACTATAAGGATTACTTGATTCAGAATATATTGCTTTCCTTTTTTAGACCAGTCAGGGCCAGAGCCAGTTATGGGTTCAATTTCCACTAACAAATATTTCATATTTTTTATCGAGGCAAAATGCGACATTGAGTTACGCTATTTAACACGCAATATTTTTAAATCTGCACAGTATATGGAGAACGACGTATCTTAACACTAAGTTCTACTCACTAGGGACTAGAAACTTCATTAAGAACTACTCTGGGACATCCCACAAATATGTGTAAATACAAAAGTAAAAAATAGAAAAGATTAAAAATGTCTTAAATTTAAGCATATATCCAAATGAAATTCGTTCATAAACCATCTCACTTTCCCTCTTCAACTTTTCAATTATACCAATAGCATTATTAATCATAATCTCCACAAAAACCAACAAAAACAACAAAAAACCACTATCAATCAAAACTAAACAACAAATCTGTACCGGACGGGCGGAACTCAAGTGAATGAGCCGCTGACGCCCTGCACACTATAGGTTCCAGATCATGGGAACACGGAGTATGCTGAGACCCCAAGACGTTCTTGTGAGTCGTTCTTGTGAGACGTTCTTGTGAGTCGTTCTTGTGAGACGTTCTTGTGAGACGTTCTTGTGAGACGTTCTTGTGAGACGTTCTTGGGAGTCCTTCTTGTGAGACGTTCTTGTGAGTCGTTCTTGTGAGACGTTCTTGTGAGTCCTTCTTGTGAGACGTTCTTGCGAGACGTTCTTGGGAGTCCTTCTTGTGAGACGTTCTTGTGAGTCCTTCTTGTGAGACGTTCTTGCGAGACGTTCTTGCTATACATTGAAACAAGATACTGAAACAGGATGTTGAAACAGGATATTGAAACAAGATGTTGATCACTGTATAACGGTCGGTGACTGTCGGCTCTATTCGTGTCTTGTTCCGATTCTATCTTCTTCCTGTTGTGCTCACCGTTGATTGCCGACTGTCTCTGTCTCGCCCGACGCGCACCTCCGTTGCGCGGAGCTAAACGGTAACGAGAGCCGCGAGCCACCGAGCCGTTTTATCTTTATTTACAACAATATTTTTACTATGAATATCACACATTTACATTTATATTTTAATAACTAAAAATCGGATGTTTTTACAATTTATACATATTAAAAGAACATAAAAATATCTATCTATCTATGTATAAAACATTATACTATTTAAGTATTATCTATTATTAAATTACGAAAAATGCTGTTACGATGACGAATTTTACATGAGTTTTTACAATGAAAATTCTCTCTAAAATTAATTACACACATTAGGAATATACAAATCTGTTATTTTGTTACAGAAAACTATGACAAACAATAATTAATAATAAAATTTGCTATACGGAAGTTACTATTATATAAAAAGCGATTAATGCGGCAAATCATAGTACAACTATTCAAATACGATATAAAGTCGAAAATTATTATCTAAAACGGAACCCAAATCTATTTATATTTATTATTTAATGTAATTACTTATTTACAAAGGAAAAAACACTATTAATTTAGAAAAGACACTAATAATAACTTTCAAAATTACGAGAGTGGTATGACGTCACTTTTTGCCAAACTAAACAGTCTCTAACATGTTGTGACGAGTTCACAGCCGATGATGCGCGTCGGTTGTCGCGAACATTTCTCCCGCCGTGCAGAATCAGGTCTCGATGTGATGCTGCATCTTTCCCGCGGTGAGCGACGACGTCTTCTTACTTTGGAAGCGGAACGAGTTTTTTGGTTGGCCTTTTTCAGAAGACCACCCTCAGTGCGTACTTCAACTATTCGCACTTGTCCATCTGCACCTGGATATACTTTTTCTATGCGTCCTCTTGGCCACGTATTTCTTGGAAGTTGTGAGTCGGCTATAAGTACCGGGTCACCTATTTCATAAGTAGGGGCCTCGACCAAGAGGCTCCCGCCGGTGTTGAAGTTCAGGGAGATATTCGCGAACCCAGCGTCTCCAAAACATGTCCGCTAATATCTGTGAGCGTCTCCACTGCTTTTTGCTATCGATGTCGTCCTCACTAAATGTGCCAGGTACAGGTAGACGAGCTGAACCCCCAAGTAAAAAGTGATTGGGTGTTATAGATTCTTCGTCGTCATTGTTTACAGAAACATGTGTGAGGGGACGACTATTCACAGTATATTCTACTTCGCAGAGTAATGTAGCCAAAAATTTCTTCTCGGGGATATCTCTCACGAAGAATAGTGTATAGAGCTGTTTTCACGCAGCGAACAAGACGTTCCCATGCGCCTCCCATGAATGGTGCAGATGGTGTTATGAAACGCCATGCGATGCCTCGACGACTGGCTTCTTCTTTGAATGCTTCTCGAAGTTCTTTGTCTGCTCCATGCATGTTTGTACCATTATCTGAGTAAATTTCG